>SJYA01000919.1:224791-461365 GCA_006410615.1 Neotragus moschatus
GCCTTCTTCACAGTCCAACTCTCACATCCATACATGACCACAGGAAAAACCATAGCCTTGACTAGATGGACCTTAGTCGGCAAAGTAATCTCTCTGCTTTTGAATATGCTATCTAGGTTGGTCATAACTTTTCTTCCAAGGAGTAAGCATCTTTTAATTTCATGGCTGCAGTCACCATCTGCAGTGATTTTGGAGCCCCCCAAAATAAAGTCTGACACTGTTTCCACTGTTTCCCCATCTATTTCCCATGAAGTGATGGGACCAGATGCCACGATCTTCGTTTTCTGAATGTTGAGCTTTAAGGCAACTTTTTCACTCTCCTCTTTCACTTTCATCAAGAGGCTTTTTAGTTTCTCTTCACTTCCTGCCATAAGGGTGGTGTCATCTGCATATCCTCTTCTAATTTCCAGAATATTTGGTTCACACTGCTATTAATGTGCTTTTCTGATACTACCTTATGTTCTGGTTCTGCGTGTTTGTCTTATTTTCTACTGTAGCACTGTAACCACTGGCAAGGAAAATATCTTTATTTATACATCTTTTATACATCTTCATATTTTTTAGAGTATCTAAAATAATGCTTTGCACATAGTAGGAAATCAAACACTGTTTGAATGAGCGTGAGAGAGAAACTCAGGCATTGAGCATACCTTCAGAAAGATATATAAATCATAGAAATGAACAGTTTGTAAAGCTTGAATTGACATTTTATGATATGCCTCATATATAGTGTTATATATTAGTCATCAGTGACTGTGTTCAATTATTTATCTTTCAGAAGCTACAACTCAAGCAGAAAGGGATTTATTTTGGAGAGTCTATCTTAATTAAAGAGTATTTGCTGGATCTTTAACAGTCAACATTGGAGAGAAAGAGAGGCAATCATTTCCAAATTTTTCTACATTACCTACTATAACCATGCTTCATGCCAAAAAACATGATGTCTGTGTTGTGTGAAATGGTAAGTTGAATTTATGGCTTATAACAGAGTTGAGAACTAAATTTCTGCAATTTCAGNTATCTTAATTAAAGAGTATTTGCTGGATCTTTAACAGTCAACATTGGAGAGAAAGAGAGGCAATCATTTCCAAATTTTTCTACATTACCTACTATAACCATGCTTCATGCCAAAAAACATGATGTCTGTGTTGTGTGAAATGGTAAGTTGAATTTATGGCTTATAACAGAGTTGAGAACTAAATTTCTGCAATTTCAGCAAAACAAAACATCATTTATAACATTATATGTTAAAAATAAATAGTTTTCTACTTTTTATTCAACCCCAACTTCTTTCCTAAGGCATACCAGCCTCATATGTACAATATAAAGTCAGAAAAATTCCCTATAGAAACTTAAAATTCAAAATGAGTCATTTTTAGCTGTGTAACTTCTTAAATTGTTTAAAGTTGTGCTTTTAAAAATATTTTAAAACCATTGTCCTCTTAAGATTTTTTTGATTGGGAATGTCCACACTAGAAGTCGTGGAGTGGGACAAAAGCTGAAAGTTCATTTCAAACCTCTGGCTGCTGCGTGAATTTCTGTTCATCACTGATAAGGCCAGGCAGCCTCTGAACCTTGCCATGAGGTGCCTAACATGGTAACTACTTTTTTCAAACAGCTTCCACTGTCAGAACATTCTCTGTTGAACAAAATTCTACCTCTGTTCTCTAGAGTCTTGAACAATTGCCCTGATGTTTCTGAATACTACTACAATCCTTTAATTATTTGAATACAGTTATCATGCCTTCTCTTTCCCAAAGTGTTCTGAGAAAGGGGTTTACTTTTAATCCAGCATTAAAGGATATAATTATTTCAAAAGCCTTAGATACTGTCGGGACCAAATGATCTTTAAAAGTCTTCATTACGAGTTTTGGCTCATCCTCATTCTCCCTCATCTCCTAAACACCCTCAGTCACCTGCTCTGCCTGCTTTATCAAAGGGAGGCTAATAGGATTTGTTCCTGACACAGGAAACCATTAGAATATTTAGAAGGCATATTAGAACTTCATATATTCATGTAGTTATGGAACTAAGGATCCATCTTGTTACCATCCTGATCTTGCACTCCCATGACCTGGCTCATCTCTGATTGTTTTGAACTCCATCTTTGTACCTAAACTTCACTCACTTTCCCTCTTTCTGAACCAGACATCCACCTATTTGCTTTACTAATATGGCTGGAGTATCCTTTAAGGGGTTTGCTTGTGTATATTTTGAATATTTTTTCTTCCTCTCTTTCTAAATAGTATCCTGAGGGCATTTTCCCTAACCCACAGCCCCCACAAGCCAAGACTCAAAGAAAAAGGCCATTGTGCACTGTTTGAGACAGAAAGATTTAAAAGCCAAGTTGAAGGCTGAATTTTTCTGCTCCTAGAAACAAGATGATTCAGAGGCCGTGAGAGGGGAGGAATTCTGATTGAGAAAGCTGAGAGGTACCTCAGACTAGAGAGGAAGGGGTGGAGAAGCCAGAGTCTTCAAAGTGTGGGTGGAGTCTGGGAAAAGTAGTAGGGGGTGAAATAGGTCAGGAACAGGCACAAGAATCAAGATGGTGAAAACTTACTGCTCAGCTATACTCAGAAGACCCACAATCACGGTACTTATTTTTCAGTGCCCTGAAAAGTCTACCTCTGCACCTTTCCTTTGTAGTATTTGTGGAATTGTCATTTTTACATTTGTGTCTGACTGTTGGATGGCTGAGTGCCTCTCTCCAACTCAGGCTACGTTTCCTAAGAAACAGACTGGACTGGGTCCAGTTCACTTATCACTGTGTCTCAGGCACCTGGAATGGTATCTGACACACAGTAGGCATTCAACAAATATTGGTTGAATGTATGTAGTATGAAAAATAAATGATATTAATGTGAAGAGACTACCAGTTAGTCAAGAGGAGGTAGTTAGCTATCCATGTATGCTTAAGTTAACTACTAGGACCACCCGTATATACTTTCTCATAGTGTTGTTTGAGTTTTCCTCAACTACAACTTTGATGTAGTCATAATACTTCATTAAACAGCCTACCTAGTCAGGCACCGTAAAACAGCCACATTTGAACTAAATAGAAGCGCTCGACCACCTGGAGGCCACCAGCATAGAGCCAGTGAGGGGGAGCAACTCCTGCCAGCGGAGTCCTGGCAGGAAGAATTGCACACATGGTGCCTAAACGCAAAAGATTCCAAGTTTGGGTAAGCCGGGTGTTACATAAGAAGCTAGGGTCAGCCAAAACAGGTTGCTCCCAACCATCACACCTAGGTTCTGTTCCAAAACTCATTTTTGGACTATCTCAAGAGGTTCTTTTTAAAATTTATTTATTCATTTATCTAAGTATTTCTTGGAGCCAGTTTGAATATTGAACTCATAGAACATTAATAATATCAAAGAAGCTGATTCCACTCCATTTTTTGTTATTTGAAGCACTTAATCAAATGATGAGTGAATTGTCTGTTTGAATAGGAGTAATTTTTAAAGGAGTTGTTTAGTATATGAACTCTTATCTGGAAGCATACCTCCTTGGACCTTGAAGCCCAGCTAATCAGACTGCTTTTTTTTTTTTTCNCTCTTGCTTTTTCGATGATCCAATGGATGTTGACATTTTGATCTCTGGTTCCTCTGCCTTTTCTAAATCCAGCTTGAACATTTGAAAGTTCATGGTTCATGTACTGTTAAAGCCTGGCTTGGAGAATTTTGAGCATTACTTTCCTAGTGTGTGAGGTGAGTGCAATTGATAAATACAGATGTATCATAATTATGCATAGACTATACTTCATATATGATAATGCAATTATTGAACATAAATGAATATATGTTTATATATAAATACATTATATAGTGTGTATATGAACTGCCCTGGTAGCTCAACTGGTAAAGAATCTGCCTGCCATGCAGGAGAACCTGGTTTGATTCCTGAGTTGGGGAGATCCCCTGGAGAAGGGATAGGCGACCCAATCCAGTATTCTTGGGTTTCCCTGGTGGCCCAGATGGTAAAGAATCTGCCGGCAATGTGGGAGACCTGGACTCAATCCCTGGGTTGGGAAGATTCCTGGAGGAAGGTGTGGCAACCCAGTACTCTCGCCTGGAGAATCCCCACAGACAGCCCACAGTACTGGTGGGCTACAGTCTATAGGGTTGCAAAGAGTCGTACATTACTAAGCACAGCACAGGACAGTGTGTATATACACACACACAGGTTCTATAAACAATGTAATATGAACATTGGTTTCTTGCATAGTATCAACAATACAAATTTTCCTTGGGACACATCCTCAATCTCCCACCTAACCCTATCCTATCCCTCTTTACTTCTGTCATATAGTATGTGTAGGTTCCCTTCCCCATTCAACCCATGAATGAAGAAATTACTCAAGCATAATCCAGTCAGAGCAGCATAGTCTGCAGGGATTAAATCAGATTCATTCTATCATCCTGTAAATTTTCAAAGTCATAAAGGCCTCAGAGTGGTTTTTCTTTACCAGTTGAGACAGACTGATTTTAAGATAGCTCCTGATGTTCACATCTTTGTATAAATTTCTCTTTTATGTGACTTACTTTCAACCAGCGGAGTATAGCAAGGATGATGCTATATCACTCTAGTCTTTGCTGATTTAATAAAGTAAGGAGTCAGGCTAGAAAAGCTCAAATGACATTTGAGGCTGCAGGCAGCCTCTAGGAAATGACAGTTACCTCTAGGAATTTGGGGAAGTCTCTAGCCCATGGTCAGAAAGTCTCTGATCCTCAACCCTACAACCACAAAGAAATTTGGCCAACATTCTGAGTAACCTGGGAAGTAGATTCTTCAGCATTCAGACCTCCAGATAAGAATGCATCCCAGCCAACACTTTGATTGCAGTATTTTAAGACAATAGGCAGAGGACCCAGCTATGTTGTGCCTGGACTCATGACCTGCAAGAGAAGGGGACTATTTTCCATCCCGGAGAATGGCTTTATTTAGGAATTCATCACCTACAGATGGAAAAGAATAAATCTTTTTAGATGTGGATTTCTGACATCATTACATCAATCAAAACCAGAGAATTGTAGTCCATGAAAGTGACAGAATTGATACAGTATGTGTTGCCTGTGTTAACAGACAATTCATGGCTAGTTAATCAAAGACACTGCTGAAAACATCTTTATCTCATCGAAGTTTAACTCTTTAGCTGGATATATTGGGCAGTGAGACTCTTCTGGTTGCTTTGACTGGTTCAACCATTATCCACAAACATTTTTACCTCCAACTCTCATCTTCTCTCTCCAGTATGACTAAGAACATCTCGNGTTAATCAAAGACACTGCTGAGAACATCTTTATCTCATCGAAGTTTAACTCTTTAGCTGGATATATTGGGCAGTGAGACTCTTCTGGTTGCTTTGACTGGTTCAACCATTATCCACAAACATTTTTACCTCCAACTCTCATCTTCTCTCTCCAGTATGACTAAGAACATCTCGGCAACATGTCAGCGTCAGCATCTCTTTTCTCTTTTTACTTTTAGGATGGCAACTTCAATTAGTGGCTTGTCCTCCTACTTTCATATGCTCTCTGTACAGCAATATTTTACTTGTGATTATCCCAGCCCTCCTACTGATTCCATTAAAGAGTAAGCCAGGAGCAGCTTTTTCTGACTCAAGCTTTTTGTTCCTCCTTTGTTTTTCCTGGCAGATACTGTTCCTTTATTATATGTAACACCTACAGTAATTGCTGCTGCTTCAAAAAATCTTTTCTGAATGTTATTAAGACATGCAGAAGGAAAAAAGTGTTCACAAAATGGAGATATTACTTTTATTTACATTTCTGCATTCTCTAAGGGAAGAAAGTAAGTGGAAAGCTTTCACCCTGGTGTCTCATTAATTCTGACAACACCCCTAGAGGCAGGGAAGTGACGAGAACCATTATTCTTGTGATAGTGGAAAAAACACTGAAAAACCCAAAGAGGTTAGGTATCTTGTTGTAGGTGACACACAGTTATTGTGAGCCTGGAGGGAAAAAACACACACAAACTTCGTGTTTCTGCCTCTGAGGTATTTCAGTCCTTTCTCCACTCTGCTTATAGGTATCTGATTGTGAAGTCCACCTTACTTTTAAATGTTGCAGGCAATTAATTATGTGAAAAAAAAATGTCGGTAACCCAAACCCCAAAAGACCTCAGACAAACCTTCTACTTGTCCAGACTTACCAATATGAAGTATCACATTTCCGAGTGAACATTCAAGCCTGAAGTACAAAAGGTACCGTGAGGTAATGGAACGGCAAACACAAAGGGCTGGCCTGCTCAGGATGTATCCCCTCCTCCTGGGATCTCACCATGTATAAGCTAGAAACCAGAAAGGTATCAATACATTTACTCAGAGTCTTTTGCAGTTAGGACTCTGAGTACAAATTAGGCGCTGACAATAAGCTGTACTTATGCAAAATGGCGGAAGGCAGAAGCGAGGAGGAAGCCATTTTTAGGCTCATTAGTTTGCTATTGCTGACAGACACAGTCATGGAGATGTTTAGGCTCTTGCTTCTCCCACACATGGCGAGGTCAGTTGAGCTGACTTTGGGAAGCCAGTGCTTCATGGAGGAATCCAGTGCAAAGCTTCCTCTCCTCCCAGCAGCAGCAGCAGTTGCGCCTTTCGGTCCTGCGGACCACAGCTCTGCGCTTCTGCTTCCTGCTTGTAAAGCTTGAGTGATGTAAATGGGAAGGGCGTAGGTTTAGAATAGACCTGAATTCTGCATTCTGCCATTGTCTCTTATTGGCTTTGCAGTCATTAGTGACTTCACTCCCTTGGATCCTAAGGGGAAGAAACTGGATTCAGTTCCCTTTTCTGTAAAATAAATATAATAACAATACTTCTAAGGAGTATAAGGAAGATTAGAGTGAACCTACGCTGAAACACCAAGCACAGGATCTTGGATCAGATGCCCACTCCATGAGAACAAAAACAGTGTTCTGTTTGACCCACCATTCTATTATGGTAAGTGTTCAGTAAGTATCTGTTTAATGAGTGTAAAATTCTACCAAGTATGAATGTAGGAGTTCAAATATTTCTCTGTAGAATCTCACCACCTTGTGAAAAGTTTTTGAGTACAAATAGGAAGGTGATTTGGAGCCTGGCAGATGTTTCAAAAGAGTTCGCTACATTTAGTCCCAGTCTAGCAGATGTAAGTCACCCTCTCATTATATTCAGTATCATTAATATAATCATCATCAATGGAGTACTTCATTTCTTGAAATATTGTTTCCCTCCACTTGAGGTTCTGAGTTTGTATGAACCATATGAAGAGATTTCTTTCACTCTCTAACATTATTTCACCCAATTCTCAACCCCAAACCTAAACCTGTTTCTTCCCCTGAGTCTGTGCTACCTTAGTTATCCAGACTAGAACATTAATTAAATTCATATTATTGCAAGCAGCATCAACAAGAAAATATCTCAGAACATAGTAGGAAGATGAGGAATATTATTTTAGTTTTGTAGGGCTTCTCAAAGAACAAGTGGGTGAATTCAAACCAGCCTCTAGAAGGACTGAAATCCATAAATGTAAACCTATTAATAATCATGAGAGTATTTTTTCTTTTTGTCTGCTTCATTCTTCTCTTTGGACCCCCTAGTTAATGTAGCAGAATTTGATTGTCAGCAGTTCCTAGTTTGCATGTTATAGCTCCAGTCACACAGAAACTGAATCCCTCTCTAGTTCCAGTTCCAAGCTCCTGGGTAAGAAACTCTAATTGACCCTGCTTAGGTGTTGACACACTCATATTGAACTGTAAAACTCCACAAGGGCAGTAACTGCATGTGTTTTGATTACCTATAACACAGTACACATAGCCAATGTTTAATAAATGATTACTGCATGAATGAATGGTCTGATCAACTATGGCCAGACAAGGAGACTTATGCACAAATGTGGCGGCCAGGAGTGTCCTTGTGCATTGAATCTGGGATGTAGTTAAGAAAGCATTCGTGCGCTAGACTGACCCTCCAAAATGTACCAGCTATAGCTACTCTTTAATGTTGCTACCGTTTCCTCTCCAGCTTCCCACCACTCTCTTCCCTCACTGCCCACAAATCCATCCAGAGTAGCTTACTACCTGTTCTCTGATAACAAGTCTTTTCTTATGTTCAAGTCTTCAGGGGCTTCCCTGGTGGCTCAGATGGTAAAGCGTCTGCCTGCAATGTGGGAGACCCGGGTTAGATTCCTGGGTGGGGAAGATCTGCTGGAGAAGGAAATGGTCAATCCATTCGAGCACTCTTGCCTAGAAAATCCCATGGATAGAGGAGCCTGATAGGCTACAGTCCATGGGGTCCCAAAGAGTTGGACACGACTGAGCGACTTCACTTTCACTTTCTAGTTTCAGTTTGACCTGGAATCTGTGTCTACTTGTCTTTTAAATGGCAATGTATTCCCATCTTTTAACTGGTCAGTGTCACCAGATCACCTAATCTTCCTACCATAAAATGCCTTCTCTAGTTCCTTAGTATCTTACCATGTTGTTTTTTCCTTCATAGATAGCATTTACCACGATCTATAAAAACCCTGTGTATTAATTTGCTTCTTATTTATTTTTTCCTCCAAGTAGTTCACAAGCTTAAGTACCATAGAAATATCTGTTTTGGTCACTGCTTTAGCTCCCATGTCTAGTACAGTGTCTGAATTACTATAGGGCTCCACATATTGATTTGTTGAATCAATCTGGTAAGACTCCAGACTCTTCTTATGAATGATCACATTTTTTCACAGAAAGGATAGTAATAAAACACAAGGATAAAATCAGAATATCTGAATTTATGTCCTAGATCTGCTATTCCATAGCCAAATTTTTTTTAAATCAGTAGCCTTCTGTTTCCTCATTATAAAATGGCAAAGTTTTAAGTTTAGCTGCCCAAGTTTTCCATGGAGTTATTTAAAGATCAAAAAAGCTGTTACATAAGATCATTTTGTGATTGAAAAGTGGAATAACAATGTTATTGATAGTATAGGTATTAATTGTAAAGAAACATTAATAATCAATTAAATTTAATAGTAACAGCTATCAACATTAAACAGTTTGCCAGGAGTCAACTGGCAAGGACTTAACTTATTCCAAGTTGATACAGTTTCAACTATAAGTTGTACAGTTTCTGTATGGAAACTTCTTGATCATTTTTCCAAAGTTTTTAGGAGACTCGTAGCACAATCATTAAGATTGTCTGTCCACTTTCCACAATGCTCTTCCAATTTTGCTCAGATCTATCTCCCGTCGAAAGCTTTCTTAAAATTCCCACCTGGAAATAACTTCTCCCTTTTCTACTTATTCCACACTTTATGTGTTTTCCCATGAGCACTTCCCTTATCACTGTGTGAAATACAGGAAATCTGAGCGGACAAGACAGGGAGAATTCAAAAGCTACCAGTACGACAGTCTGGTGCTGCCAGACTCTGGGTGACAACCTGCAGCAGAGAGAAGTTGCTGTCATTATTGTTGGGTTGTTTTTTCCCCAGAAAGAGGGAGAGGATAGGTCAGTGGCAAAGAAGAGGAAAAGTGCTGTTAACGAGGAAAGGAAATGAGCCACAAGAAAACAAAAGAATGTCACTGGGATGCCCATGCCCCAAATACTGAAGAGCACATCCGCTATGGTTTCTGAAAACTTGGAAAGAAACACTAAGAAAAGCAAGACTCTATGTTTCCTATAAATTACTTAGATATAACGATGATAATACAATAACAACAACTAATTTTTAAATATTTATTATGTGTCGACCACTGTGCTGTTTTCTAGGTCTTATCACCTCATTTATGTATAACAATTCTGTGAGTAGGTACTATTATTATATCCATTTTTGAGGTTGAAAACTGATACCTATAAAGGTTAAGTAACTTACTCGAGCTAATAGGTGACTGAGTGACTTAAGATCCTGCTCTGAACCAGTAGGCCATAATGCCTTTCCACAATGAGATTTGAGTAGAAGTATCATTAATTTCCAAATAGAATTCACAGATATATGCTAAATATATGATATTTCTCATTGATTATTTTCTATAGCCTTATTTTATGCATATTTGCATTGAGGAAAGAAGAAAAAAATTGTTTGTATAGTTATTGTTCAGTTGCTGAGTCACATGATTTTTTGTGACCCCATGGACTGCAGCATGCCAGGCTTCCCTGTCCTTCACTGTCTCCAGGAATTTGTTCAAACTCATGTCCACTGAGTTGGTTATGCTATCTAACCATCTCATCCTCTGCTGCCCCCTTCCCCTTTGCCTTTAATCTTTCCCAGCATCAGGGTCTTTTCCAATGAATCAGCTCTTCTCATCAGGTGGCCAAAGTATTGGAGCTTCAGCTTCAGGATCAGTCCTTCCAATGAATATTCAGGACTGATTTCCTTTAAGATTGACTGGTTTCATCTCCTTGCAAGTCCAAGGGACTCTCAAGAGTCTTCTCCAGCACCACAGTGCAAAAGCATCAATTCTTCAGTGCTCAGTTTTCCTTGTGGTCTGACTCTCACATCCATACATGACTACTGGAAAAACCATAGCTTTGTCTAGACAGACCTTTGTCAGCAAAGTGACATCTCTGCTTTTTAATATGCCGTCTAGGTTTGTCATAGCTTTTCTTCCAAGAAGCAAGCATCTTTTCATTACTTGGCTGCAGTCACTGACTGCAGTGATTTTGGAGCCCAGGAAAATAAAATATGTCAGTCCTCCTTTTTCCCCTTCTATTTGCCATGAAGTGATGGAACGAGATGCTATGATCTTAGTTTTTTGAATGTTGAGTTTTAATCCAGCTTTTTCACTCACCTCTTTCACCTTCATCAAGAGACTCTTTAGTTCCTCTTCACTTTCTGCTACTGGAGTGGTATCATCTGCATTTGGTTGTTGATATTTCTCCTGGCAGTCCTGTTCCAGCTTGTGATTCATCCAGTCTGGCATTTCACATGATGTACTCTGCATATACACAGGCTCAATCCCTGGGTTGGGAAGATCCTGGGAGGAGGTGGGCATGGGAAATCCCATGGACATAGGAGCCTGGTGGGCTACCATCCATAGGGTTGGAAAGAGTAGGACAGGACTGAAGCAACTTAGAATTTGCACCTGCACTCTGCATAGAAGTTAAATAACAAGGTAACAATATACAGCCTTTCCTTATACAATCATACTCTTTTCCCAGTTTTGAACCAGTCAGTTGTTCCTTGTCAGGTTCTAACTGTTGCTTCTTGACTTGCATGCAGGTTTCTCAGGAGACAAGTAAGGTGGTCTTATATTCCCATCTCTTTAACAATTTTCCAGTTTGTTGTGATCCACCCAGTCAAAGGCTTTAGCATAATCAATGAAGTAGAAGTTTTTCTGGAACTCCTTTGCTTTCTCTATGATCCAGTGAATGAACGTTGGCAATTTGATCACTGGTTCCTCTCCCTTTTCCAAACCCAACTTGTACATCTGGAAGTTCTCGGTTCACATACTCCTGAAGCCTAGCTTGAAAGATTTTCAGCATAACCTTATTAGCATGTGAAATGAGTGTAACTGTCTGATAGTCTGAACTTTCTTTGGCACTGCTCTTCTTTGGGATTGGAATAAAAACTAATTTTTCCAGTCATGTGGCCACTGCCTTCTTTGACAAGTTTGCTGATATATTGAGTACAGCACTTTAACAGCATCATCTTTTAGAATTTTAAGTAGCTAGCTAGCATTTCATCACCTCCACTAACTTTGTTAGTAATTAGTATTTCTTAAGTGACCCAGATAGAGGTATTTCAAACAATAGGGACACTACTAAGCAAAATCCCACTGGGCCTTTTGTGGTGTCTTTTTATGTTCAGGTTAATCTCAATTACTAGACAGGCTGCTTCTTGTGGGCTGGATTTGAGCCCAGCTCCAATCAATTTACAGTTTGTGTGAACTTGGACAAATTATTTAATCTCTATGTGCCTTAGTTGGGCTTCCCAGGTGGCTCTGTGGTAAAGAATCTGCCTGCCGACACAGGAGACACAGGTTTGATCCTTGGGTCAGAGAGATCCCCTGGAGAAGGAAATGGCAACCCACTCCAGTATTCTTCCCTGAAGGATCCCATGGACTGAGGCACCTGATGGGCTGCAGTCCAGGGGGTCGCAAAGAGTCAGACACAACTAAGCATGCACCCTTTAGTAACCTAATATATAAATGGAGATGATATCAAACTGTTGTAAAAAGTAGATTTCTGTTTCCTTAACCCTTCACAGGCTTTGCTCGCAGAAAACATCCAGTAAATATTATCCTGCAGTTGTTGTTGCTATTAGTAAACCGCTCATATTTGGTTGAACAACCATTGGTGAGTACACAGGCTAGTTTCTCCCTGATGTTTCTTTCTTAGTCCTCAGTACTGCTGCACATGGCAAATGTTAGAAAGCAGGAAAGAAAGAGCAAGATAAATTGGGCATTTGATTTTAACCACATATTGGGATTTAGAATTTTTAAAAGTTTTCATAATCTACTGTGATATTGTACAATACACATAGTGAAGTACCTCATTTGGTTTTAAAAAGTAATTTTTCTAATTTTAAAAAATATTTACTTATTTATTTGGCTGTACCAGGACTTAGTTGTAACATGCGGGATCTTCAATCTTCACTGTAGCAGGTGAACTCTTAGTTGTGGCATGTGGGATCTCGTCTCCTGGTCAGAGATCAAACCTAGGTTCCTTGCATGGAGAGTGCGAAGTCTCAGTCACTAGACCAGCAAGCAAGTGCCCCAAAGTACATTTTCATTGAATTACTTTTCTTAATTACCACTGCCCTACCTATACTCTAGGTAGGATATAGCTTTTTTATTTCTATCATTCACACAGTGAGAGACTAATGAAATATTTAGAATATTTATTCTTTCAATATTTAAATTTAATCAGCTTTGAGAATAGACAAAATAATCCAAAGAATCAACATTTAATAAGCCAAGAGCTGTGTATGCCATGCATTCTCATCTGGACAACGGCAAGTCCTTTCCCTTGGCCCTGATCAAAGAGCACACACGTTCTTGCAGCCAACTGGGTTAAAGCACAATCAGTGCACATACTCACACATAGAAAATGTAATGAACAAACCCTTTTCTTTAAACTTTGACATAGAATTAACTTTCAAAATAGATATGAAAAATGGCTAAGATAATAAAGTAGAAATAGAGAAAGGCTGTGGAGTAGATGGATGAAGAAGCTAATCCAAGAAAAGGTAAGCACAAAGTCACATTTTTATTTATAATTTGAGCATTGATCATAGATAGAACTAGGACTATTCATTGTGGGATATAGTTCAGTTCAGTCGCTCAGTCGTGTCTGACTCTTTGCGACCAAGTAAATAAAATAAGTACATTGCAGAGAACCTTAAGTTGTATCATTAATTACCTTTAAAAAATAATGAATCAAGGGAAGTGGAGACTGAGGCCTTATATAGAGTCCAGACAAACTTTTTTCTCCATGATTACCATTATCATCATGACAGATAACACACTTACCATATATATAACTTACTTTACATGCTTTATCTCACCTAATCCTCACAATGATCCAGTGAAGTCAATTCCACTATTATTTTTTCTTTTATACAGAAATTAGTTTTGAGGATTGAAGTTATTTGAATAATGTTCTCAAGGCAGTAAATAATCATAATTCTTCACAAAGTATCTTTGACTGGTTGGTTAGATGATTGTTTTTCCTCACCAACTTTTTAAAATATTAGGATCTTGTGCATTTTGAATGAGAGCTCAACTTTCTTTTTCTTGAAAGAACAAACATCTGGAGAGGTCTCATTTATCTTTACATATATAATAAAAGAAAAGGAAGGTCATATCAAAGTTTCATTTCTCTTTTCAAATGCTTAAAATTTTAAAGGCTCCTCTGTCAATGGAACTTTCCAGGCAAGAATATTGGAGTGGGTGGTCATTCCCTTCTCCAGGGGATCTTCCCCACCTAGGGATCAAACCTGGGTCTCCTGTATTAAAGGCTGATTCTTTACCATCTGAGCCAGCAGGGAAGCCCGTATAATGAAAGAAAAGGAAGGTCATATCAAAATTTCATTTCTCTTTTCAAAGGCTTCAATTTTAAAAATAATTTAAGGGCATTAAATTGCAGCCACATAGGAAACATTATGAAAGGCTTCATGTAGGTTACTGTGGATCAAAAGCACTAATTTTCCCTGAAATGATCCCTATACTTATGCAGTGAGTATGAGAATCTTCCAAAACATCCAAGTAATCAAAATAAAGATAATATTGCTGCCCATGAGCCCCAATCCCTGATTTAAGTTTGCTGTACAAAGGAAATTTATTTCATATTGCATTCATTCGGGGTCAAAGTACTGAGTTAAGAAGCTAACTAATCAGACTATCGGGGTTGGATAGCTTTTCCATTTTGGTTGTTTATGTTTGTTGGTTTGTCTCTAGGAAAATAATTTTAAATAATACAGGACTAGAAAATATTCAGGAAAACCAATAATTCAAAGCACATCTTGACACAACTCTTGTGTCCAATCAGTTCTTGAGGACAGCCCTTGTTTCTTTGTGAGAATATTGATTTTCTATCTGGTTTCCTCTCAGTTTTTCCACACGACTTGCATACTTGAGTACATATCTGTTAATTTTAAAATATTTAAACATTAAAAAGAAATGAGAAAACCCAGACCTGGAGGTAAATGTGCTCATCCCTTGGAGAAACTAAACTTATTTCTTGATAACTGATGTTCCAACTCCTGTTTTCCTCAGACTTCTGTCTCTCTTCAACAAGAGGCAGAAAATCAATGATCAGATTTTGTAACTTTCCACTTCAGAGAGTGCAACCTGTGTTTTCATTACAAGTCTGCCAAGTCTTAATTCTTAAATGCTGACAAATTGTCTGTATCCATAGAACTATAATTCGACTTAATTTATATCTGTATATAACAGTCCCTAAAGTTCTAAAACTAGTTGCAAGTTTCTTAAATATCTAGCATATACAAAGTTTTATCCTGTGGACTCTCTTCTGGCATTGTAATCTCTTCCTTTCATTGTGATCGCTCCCTTGTTTAAATAGAATACTTAAGCAGTTTCGTGTTTTGCTCATTGTTCCTGAATTGGCTCAAGATTGCTTCATATTTTTCTTGCATCACTGGGACAAGAAAACAAATAGCCTATGACATTTGACTGCATTTGCAAATTGCCTAGACAAGGTCCTCTTCTAGAAGTGAATTAATTCTTTTCTAAAAGGTACTCAAAATCCACATTTAGATTTCCAATGTTGAACTTTATTCTTGATAGGTTTTCTCCAAAAATGTCACAAGAAACTGGAAAGCTGAAGGTGTGAAAGGGGAGCTCACAGAATTCTGTCTTTCTAAATAAAGACTACTCTGCCATGGAATGATTTCCTAAATCAGACTGATTTCTAAGGTTGGCAGAACATTATCTAATTTTCAGTAAAACCACATAAAGGACCATTGGAGATGGTCCCTAACAGGCATTTGGGAGACTTTTGATATTCTTGACAGCTTATTTTCTAAAAAAAAGTATATGGGGAGATATAATGAATTGGTTCTGTAAAGAGACATTTAAAATTTTATGTGATAGAATTGGCAGAATAAAGATGCATTTAAGGAGAAGCTTTGGTTATATAACGCTAAGTGCTTTGCCAGCTATCTCCCTGAAATGCATCTTTCTAACACATTTGTTCCAAAACACTTTCCACACAATAAGTATTCATTTCAACCAATGTGGGGATGACTCCAAGGTTCATGCATGATGTAATTATTCCAGGATCTTTTTCGAGTAACTAAATTTGACTCATATAAACATTTTAAAGAAACTTTTAAAGAAGAAAGATTTAATTCTTGGCTTTTGCTTCTAGCAAATAAAATGTTTAAAATGTGTTAGAAATAAGACAACTAGATATTTTTATTTCTTAGTTGTTTTCTTCCTGTGAATTCCCTATTTAATTCAGGCAATGAGTAACAACATCATAAAGAAGTGTGCTAAAATATTAGTCAAGGCACAAAAACAAGCAGAAGATAAACAATTAAACAGTATATTTCATTTTAATTTTATCTCTGAACATAAAATAGTATCTTTGAATGGTTTAGTTATTGAAAATGATTACCTGTGAAAAGAGGGAAATGTTTTTGTAGACAATATATTGGCTCACATTCCTTACCAAATTATTTCTACCAAGGCAATTAGCAAAGAGAAATTTGTGTTTAGTAACACAGTTTTTTTTTTTTTTTGACAAAACAAGCAATAAAATAGATGGAAAAGAAATTCTACCTTTCAGTATTTGAAAAATTAAAATCTCAGATAAGGGAAAACCCTTCAATAACAACAACAGAGTTACCACTAACCATTTATAACATACAAAATCACTCTCCACCAAAATGCAGTACTTCTAAGGGTAGTATCCATTTCAGTATATAATTTGATTCAGTGTGTAATAATACAAAGAAGAAAATAAATGATGAAGAAAGACACACCACACACACACACATACACACACACAAACACACTCTTGTTTCCAATGCATCAGAATGGTTGCAGAAGTAAAAAGAGTGGTGCAATTCCTGAAGACAAGATTCTTGACAGTCAATAAATTTTACATCATTCAGTATCTCATAAATCTTTGTGTGACTCACCCTTTCAATACTAAAGCACAGGAAAAAAATATATAGCTGCAGTTTTGATACACATTGTTGCAAATCCTACTAAACATTTGCAAAAAGAATCTATGGGTCAGGAACTTCTATTAATATCCAGATAATCACTACTAATGAGGTGATTATTCAGTGCTATTACATTGAAAACTGCTGTAATTTGAATTTTATGCTTACCATTCCTCAAGATCATGGAAAGGTTTTTGTTATATATTACTCTCTAGGCAGAAAAGGTTTTTTTCCTCCCTTGAAAAGTCAAGCATAAAGAATTGATCAAAATTCCACAGGGAACCCAAAGTCAGTGCTTTGTGATAACCCAGAAGCATGGGATGGGGAGGGAGGTGGGAGTGGGGTTCAACAGGGAGGGAGCATATGTATAACTGTGGCCAATTCATGTTGATGTATAACAGAAACCATCACAATGGTTGTAAAGTAATTATCCTCTAATTAAAAATAATAAAAAAAGAATTCTGTCAAAATTTAACAACAAAAAAGGAATATATTAGAATTTATTTTAAAGCTTGGTATCTATAAAATAATAACTGATAGTGGGAATTCAGACACTATGCATTCTGGTTCATAAAATAATATAGTCTAATAAACATAACTTTTTCTCTATATTTTTACACCTTTAGATTTTTTAAAAAAGAATCTGGGTGAAAAAATATCTTCCCTGTAACGTCATACTGGGTAACTTTCAGAACTACTCTTCTCTTTTAAAGGGCAACATTGAAGGGCCAATGAGATTGCAGCTGCAAATCTAATTTGGCAGATAAAACATTTCCATACCTAAGACATATCTCACTGAGAGCATGCCAACTTTGGGATTGGTCAAAGCTTTAAAGCGGTGACAAGCACAGTCCACTTACCTGGTGAGAGGACACTTGGCCACAGGCCCTATGTGACCAGGATGGGAAGAGAGGGGCTGCCCCATCTGAGGACAGCAGTAGCCTCCTTGACCTTCAGCAACCTTTCCTTCTTCACTCTAAGAGCTTCTTTCCTACTTCCCTTTTAAAGGGCAGCCCTAGGGGAAGACTGGGCTTCCTTTGTGGCTCAGGTGGTAAAGAATTTGCCTGCAATGCAAGAAACCTGGGTTCAATCCCTGGGTTGGGAAGATCCCCTGGAGAAAGGAAAGGCTACCCACTCCAGCATTCTGGCCTGGAGAATTCTGCAGACTGTATAATCCATAGGGTCGCAAAGAATAGTACACGACTAAGTGACTTTCACTACTCACTATTAGGGGAAGACTGGTAGCTATGATAAGAGAATTTTTAAAGCTTTTTGAGTTATTTAGGTCTGTTCTAAATTTATATAAAGGAAGGCAACATTTTGGTGCTACCATGCATAATTTATTGTTCTTCAGCCATCCTAGGAAACACAGTCTCCTTCATTTTCTTTTCCTGGGTTTCAAGATCAAACAAATGCCAGAAAAGCATATCTATGAAAGTCAGTAAGGTTATGAAAGTAAGTACTATATTCCACTTAGAACATAATCATAACTTGGACTTTAGTTTAAGAAATAATTAAAACATATTTAATTCACTTGAGTTTTAGTTGTGTCTCTCTATATTCTAAGTATATTATACATTTCCAAAATTTTAACTCCAGTGGAGGGGAAAAAAAAACAGATTTTTTAACACTTGGGTAAATTTTAACTTTGAAATGTATTCATGTATGTTTAATTTTTTACATGATAAACGGAGCTAAACGAAGAAAATATGATCAGTGCTGGCACATCAATGGCATAGCCTAGAATGATTACAGTATATATAATTTGCACTCCAAAAACATATGCAATCTTTGAGTTTAAACATGCAATTGGGAGTTCACAGATCCTTTACAGTTACTAACGTTTAGCATTCTTATTTTTTTCAGCTTTGGGCAAATCATAAACATCTTTCGTCTTCAGACTCCACTGCATGATACTGGGCACATTAAACAATGCTAAGCAATTTCCTCAGAGAGTACGCTCGCACTCATGGCCCCTTCCACTGGATACTATCCCATTCCCTGTCTGTGGGCAATTCAGGTGGCCACACTTCTGTAATTTAACTCCACCATCCCAACCACAACTGCTTTTCCAGTGCTGGACTCTGGCTCGATTACAAGCAGGCTGTGGGTGGAGCAACACCAATCAGATTACCTCACCAGAATTTAAATAAGAGACAAAATCCGGTTGTCCACAGGCAGGACAACCAATACCCCAAACTAGCAATTTCAACACTTCCTGTTGCTGCACTCCTGGGCTCCAGCACAGTTGCTGTGTGAAAGTAACTTCACACACTTCAGCTGTTTTCAACTCGTTGCAACCCCATGGACTATAGCCCACCAGGCTCCTTTTTGTCTGTGGGGTTTCCCAGGCAAGAATACTGGAGTGGGTTGCCATTTCCTCCTCCAGGGGATCTTCCCAACAGAGGGATAGAACCTGGGTCTCCTTCATTGCCAGCAGACTCTTTACCATCTGAGCCTAAGTTTAATTTATTTATCTAATATGTTTTCAGTTTGAGCGTTTTCAAAAAAATTTTTAGATGTGCACTGAATATGTCACAAGTTATATACAAGTAATATGAAATAGCACTCATGAGCTGCTATGGGGAAAAAATAGATAACCTAAAATGCTGCATATCACTGAATAGGTTATTACATGAGGACAGTAAGGTACCAGAAATATCCACCAAATATAGAAATGTAGAGATCTAGCAACTCACATCAAAAGAGGGCAGATTCTGATTCTTATACTTGAAGTTAAATAAAATTAAGAGAGAGGAGAAAAGTAGCAAAAGATAACACAAATCATCTTAAAGACCCTTTGGGAAAAAAGTAGAAAAAGATTAAGTTTTCTCCCTTATAAGTATGTTGTGCTGAGATTCAGCTAACAGTTTGAGAAGACTACTTGCTCCTAGAAGTGGAAAATTTTAAAGAAAACAAAATTAAAAATTGTATAGGGTAGTGACTTCAGGATAATGAAGAGTATGAAAAGGTAAAAGATATGACAATAAGAGATGAATTCCCCAGGTTGATAGGTGCCCAATATGCTACTAGAGAAGACTGGAGAAATAATGCCAGAAAGAATGAAGGTGCTACTGCTAAGTCACTTCAGTTGTGTCCGACTCTGTGTGACCCCACAGACAGAAGCCCACCAGCCTCCCCTATCCCTGGGATTCTCCAGGCAAGAACACTGGAGTGGGTTGCCATTTCCTTCTCCAGTGCATGAAAGTGAAAGTGACGTTGCTCAGTCGTATCCAACTCTTAGAGACCCCATGGACTTCAGCCTACCAAGCTTTTCTGTCCGTGGGATTTTCCAGGCAAGTGTACTAGAGTGGGGTGCCATCGCCTTCTCCGGAAAGAACGAAGAGACAGAGCCAAAGCAAAAATAATGCCCTGTTGTGGATGTGACTGGTAATGGAAGTAAAGTCCAATGCTGTAAAGAACAATATTGCACAGGAACCTGAAATGTTAGGTCCATGAATCAAGGTAAATTGGAAGTGCTCAAACAAGAGATGGGAAGAGTGAACATTGACATTTTAGGAATCAGTGAACTAAAATGGACTGGAATGGGGGAATGTAACTCAGATGACCATTGTCCCTACTACTGTGGGCAAGAATCCCTGAAGAAATACAGTAGCCCTCATAGTCAACAAAAGATTCCGAAATGCAGTTTTGGGGTGAAATCTAAAAAAATGACAGAATGATCTCTGTTCATTTCCAAGGCAAATCATTCAATATAAAAGTGATCCAAGTCTATGCTCCACCCAGTAATGCTGAAGAAGCTGAGGCTGAACGGTTCTATGAAGACCTACAAGACCTTCTAGAACTTAACACCCAAAAAAGACATCCCTTTCATTATAGGGGACTGGAATGCAAAAGTAGGAAGTCAAGAAATACCTGGAGTAACAGGCAAATTTAGCCTTGGAGTACAGAATGAAGCAGGGCAAAGACTAACAGAGTTTTGCCAAGAAAATGCACTGATCATGGCAAACACCCTCTTCTAACAATGCAAAACAAGACTCTACAAATGGACATCACCAGATGGACAATACCAAAATCAAATTAATTCTATTCTTTGCAGCCAAAGATAGAGAGCTCTATACAGTCAGCAAAAAGACCAGGAGCTGACTGTGGCTCAGATCATGAATTCCTTATTGCCAAATTCAAACTTAAATTGA
Organism: Neotragus moschatus; assembly: GCA_006410615.1. NCBI lineage: Eukaryota > Metazoa > Chordata > Mammalia > Artiodactyla > Bovidae > Neotragus > Neotragus moschatus. The sequence goes on from SJYA01000919.1 coordinate 245,551, forward strand.
AGAAAGTAAGGAAAATCACTACAACATTCAGGTATGACCTAAATCAAATCCCTTATGATTACAGTGGAAGTGACAAACAGATTTAAGGGATTAGATCTGATATACAAAGTGCCTGAAGAACTATGGAATGAGGTTCGTGACATGGTATAGGAGACAGGGATCAAGACCATCCCCAAGAAAAAGAAATGCAAAAAAAGCAAAATGGCTGTCTGAGGAGGCCTTACAAATTGTTGTGAAAAGAAGAGAAGCGAAAAGCAAAGGAGAAACAAAAAGATATACCCATTTGAATGCAGAGTCCCAAAGACTAGCAAGGAGAGATAAGAAAGCCTTTCTCAGTGATCAGTGCAAAGAAATAGAGGTAAATAATAGAATGGGAGAGACCAGAGATATCTTCAAGAAAATTAGAGCTANTGTTGTGAAAAGAAGAGAAGCGAAAAGCAAAGGAGAAACAAAAAGATATACCCATTTGAATGCAGAGTCCCAAAGACTAGCAAGGAGAGATAAGAAAGCCTTTCTCAGTGATCAGTGCAAAGAAATAGAGGTAAATAATAGAATGGGAGAGACCAGAGATATCTTCAAGAAAATTAGAGCTACCAAGGGAATATTTCATGCTAAGATGGGCACAATATAAGACAGAAATCATGTGGACCTAACAGAAGCAGGAGATATTAAGAAGAGGTGGCAAGAATACAGAGAAGAACTTCACAAAAAAGATTTTTACAACCCTGATAATCACGATGGTATGATCACTCACCTAGAGCCAGACATCCTGGAATGTGAAGTGAAGTGGGCCTTAGAGAGCATCACTATGAACAAAGCTAGTGGAGATGACAGAATTCCAATTGAGCTATTTCAAATTCTAAAAGATGATGCTATGAAAGTGCAGCACTCAAAATNTAAAGTTTTATTAAAGTATAAAGGAGATAGAGAAAGCTTCTGACATAGGCATCAGAAGGGGGCAGAAACTGTACCCCTTGCTATGCTTCTTTAAATAGTATTGAACTTTTATTTTATTTTTTTAATATAATTTCTCTGGAAATTATAGCTCAATTAATTTATATCCAACCATGTCTTCTGATACATTTGGTTTCTTTATCTTCTATAAGCAAAAATAATACATTTTTCCTGGGCTTAACTCTTTGCTACAATGTAGCTCATTTTAAAAAATTCTTATTAACATTGATGCTTTGATTGCCCAGTGCTTTCCTAGGTCACTTGAAATTGTTCTTTCGTTATCACAAGGGTATAATGTGTTGCAATGGAAACACTCTGGGAAATCAATCAGACCTCAATTTTAATTCTGGCTTCTACATTCACTCTTTTACTTGAAAATGTTACTAAAGTTCTGTGTTCTTATTGATAAATGGGTGTATGGCAAGTGACATCTAAGATGGCCCCAGTGATCCCACCCCCTCATATTCATGCCTTTATATAACACTTCTCTTGAGTGTGGGCTGGACCTGCTAACTTGCTTCTAGTTAAATGAATATTGCAAAAATAATGCAATGATACTTTCAAGGTTAGATTACAAAGAGACTGTGGTTTCTGCCTTGATGCCTTCTCTTGCTTGCCTGTTCACTCTTTCTGATAGAAGCTGCTGGTAGGTTGTGAAATACCCTTTAGAGGACTTCACATGGCTAGGAACTAAAGGAGATTGCCAGCCAACAGCCAGCAGGAAGATGATACCTCAGTCCAAAAGTCAACAAAGGACTGAATCTTGCCAACTACCACATAAATGAACTTGAAATTACATCCTCTGCAAGTCAAGACTTTGAAGAAATCATACCCATGATTTCCATTTTGCATACAGTGTTTGTGGCAAAAGCACACAGCTAAGCCATGAGTAGATACCTCGCCCACAGAAATAATAAAAACTTGTTATTTTAATGTACAATTTGGGGGGATTATTTGTTATTCAGCAATAGATAATTAATGCAGAGTATAATCTACTACAGAGTATATGATCCTTAAAAGATGTTTAATGTTGCTAGTTAGTGAAAACTTTTCTTGATTTTGTATGGAATTTAGAATTTAACTTTAAAAATTATTCAGGTAATTGAGTAAGAAATATGATCTCTGATCCACAGAAGTGTTGAAGTGGCCCTCCTAACATCTGTGCTTTTAAATACAAGAGGAACTAGAAATACTGAGGATAGAAGAAAGCTTGTTAATTTTAAAGGAATGAACAGATACATAATTTCTAGGTGACCTCCCCAGTTTCACCACTAGACCCCTTGGTTGTGGTATTTAACCCAAGAAATTTTTCCTCAGGATTAAGCTGTAAATGGATTGTTCTTTGACTCTCACTGCAAAATTTCTACATTACAGAGCAATTACAGAGCCCAAATTTATCATGACTTTGGTATAAAACCAGAGTAATTATCACTATAAAAATAGAAACTGAGTTCTTACATGCTGTCTCTTTATGTATCCAAATGTTATCTTGTTTTTTCTATCAAACATTGACCACTAGAGTTAAACTTAATTTCATTTATTCTTGCCTGGAAAATCCCATGGATGGAGGAGCCTGGTGGGCTACAGTCCATTGGGTCACGAAGAGTTGGACACAACTGAGCGATTTTACTTTCACTTTTCACTTTCCTGCATTGGAGAAGGAAATGGCAACCCACTCCAGTGTTCTTGCCTGGAGAATCCCAGGGACAGGGGAGCCTGGTGGACTACTGTCTATGGGGTTGCACAGAATCAGACACAACTGAAGTGACTTAGCAGCAGAAACAGCAGCATTTATATTATACTGATTTGAGTTCCTTTCTGTCACGTCTTCCCAAAAGCAGTTTGGTCCCATCACAACTTTATTTCTTTAGTTTTTTTCTTCGCTAGGCAATATATGTATTTTTAAAAATTTATAAATACCGACTTTTCTGGACTGTTTTAAGATATTTTACATTTTTAATTAAGTTCCTAGAATAACACTGATAAATAATAGTATTTTAAATACATAATGCATATAAATTCTTCTGGATATTAATAGACATAAGGTCCCTAAGAATTTAATATGAGGGTGATAAATGAAACTGGGAAGGGAAATGAGTTAAACTGTATATTATTACAAATATTTATTGCAATGATTAAGATGCTTATATCCTGAACTGTAAAACATAGCCATTAAATTTAATGGAAATAATTCTACCTAGAGCCCTGTGTATCTTCTGACATTTTCATAGCTCTGTTGAAAAACATGTCATCTATAATGAAAACTACCAATAAACTCGTTAAATCACATCATGGTTTTTTTTCCTGTGTCATGGTTTTGTCTAATGAGCTTTTCCTGTTAACAAGGGAAACAACAGGTACCCTGTCTGGTGTGTCCAGGGTAGCAGATGTCATTAAAGCTGCTTTTCTACTTTTGTGCTCTCTCTCTCTCTCTCTCTCTTTTTTAACAGTTTTGAAATAGATAGCTCCAGTGCTGGCATAAATTTTTTAAAAATACATCCATCATGACTCAGACTATTCCTGAATCAGGGCCTATGGGTCAGCCATAACAAACATTTTTCTTTCCTAGAACATGAGAAGTCTGAATTTTGCCAGAGACCTGTCTGCCAGCTAACCAGAACCTGCCAGTGCCCAGGAAGCAGAGCTCTGAGTTGAACGTCTGGCTCTGGCTATAACATAAGAATCATCAAGACAAAGATGAACTCAGGTTGGTGGCTGGATTTTCTACCTGGCCACTCAAGAAATTCTCAGGATTCTTCATCTTTGACCATGCTAGCAAGCAATACCAGGCCACATGAACAGCCAGTTTTAAAAGCAGGGGGCGGCATGGTGACTGTCTTATTCTATCAGTGTGTCTTTTACCTGAATGTTTTTAGCTGTGTCTGAGAACCTTTAAACAAACACACACAAAACAAAACAATTAAATGCATCTTGCAGATATTTTTGAACATTTCCAAAACTAAGGAATTGCTTCAGTGATCATAATTTGTTTCAGACTCTTGGAAACATTTGGATGAGTATAATATATTCATAGGGGTTATTGGTGTGTTAAACATCCAGTGGAATTTAAGTGGGTATTTTTTTTTAATCACATCATCACATTTAAATCCATTTTATTTTCCTACTCTGGAAGTAAAAAGAATTCATTCTTTATCAAATAATTTAAGCTTGTGAATTGAGAAATTTTATGTAAGCATGCCATGTGTTCTTTATGTTGCAGATACTAGACTTACATATGTTTTAACATCTAAACTATCATTTCACCTTGGTCAATGAGGAAAGCTTAAAAAAAATCCTGCTTGAGGAGAGTAACTACCTTCCTTGCTGCTAAGTTACTTCAGTCATGTCCGACCCTGTGCAACCCCATAGACGGCAGCCCATCAGGCTCCCCCGTCCCTGGGATTCTCCAGGCAAGAACACTGGATTGGCTTGCCATTTCCTTCTCCAGTGCATGAAAGTGAAAGGTGAAAGTGAAGTTGCTCAGTCGTGTCCAACTCTTCACGACCCCATGGACTGCAGCCTACCAGGCTCCTCCGTCCATGGGATTTTCTAGGCAAGAGCACTGGAGTGGGGTGCCATTGCCTTCTCCTAACTACCTTCCTTAGGGAGTGAGTTTTTACCTAGACTTTAAAAATATGCAGGATTCTCCCAGCCGGGAAAGAAAGATACAGAAATTACTGGATGGAAAACAACCCTAGCAAAGGCCTGAAAGAACAAAATTTCCTGGACAGTTAGGAGACTCCTATTTTACAGCTAGAAATACAGAAGTGGACAACTAGAAATACTTCTAAAGAAGTAAGAGTGTGAATGCCATGCAAAGGATTGTGGCATTGATTCTTTGGGAGTTGACGGACAGCAGATATCAATACTTTTAAGAACGGCAATGGCATGTTACAGACAAATCACGGCTTGCTAATAAAGAGGGAGAAGAGAGAAAAAATAATGGCAACAGAAAAGGCCATTTAAATGGCTATTCAAACAACAGTGGTAAAAGTATTCGGGCCATTAAAAAAATCAGAATTTATTTCCTCTAATTTTCTCGAAATCTTTCTTTCAGACCAGCATTAAAAAAAAAAATCTTTATCATTCCGACTCTCCTTTTGGCTCATTATCTTTGAACTTAAAGTCACCGTGAACACCAATAGACTTTTCATGTTAATATACCTGCCCATACTATTTCTAATTTTATATAATCTGGGAATGTTAATATGAATCATCATGCTTTAATTAACACTGATTAAGTTCTTCTCTTCTTGAATAATAAAGTAATTTCCTACTTGGTTCAATTCCCAATGCTATAAACTCCCATTTCCATTTATGAGAAATATATTATTTGAATTGTGTCAAAGGAAGCATTTATTTCTTGGGCAAGTATAATTCACTTGATTTACAAAAGAAATTCTAAGAAAAGACTAGTCAATCCAAGGCCTATTTTGAAGCCAAGCCTAGTCAACTGGGCCATCTAATTCTCAGTTTATCCTCTTACTCACTGCTGTCTTTCCTACCACCCAGGCAGATGCCTTCTTTCGTCATCGGAGTTCAGAGGCACAGTAGCCATCCTAGCACTGTGATAGCACAGGTCAGAGAAGTTGAGCTGCAAATTGGAGGAACTGCCCCAATGGACAGCTGGTTTTAATTCTGATCTAAGTTAGGCAGGACCAAGGGTAGGGCTGAGAGCAAGCTGTAGGCTAACTGGAGTCAGGAAAGATAAGTTGCAAGATAGGTACCCAATCAACTTCTGAGGCCTAGGCTCTAAGCCAATCAGCCAGGGAGGACTGCAGTCCAGTACCCTAGAGCTCTCCATGGACAGGTGGGGTCTGGGAAGAACCTTCATGCCTCACGATAAGTGCACATTTAAACAGAGGCAAGAAGGAACTGAGGGAAGAAAACCATGCTTTGGCTATCTTATGTCTCAGGCAAAGGTAACGAAGGAGCAAGGAGGCCAGTATGTTTGGAGCACAGTTAGCAAAGCAGAGAGTGGGAGCAGCTGGACTTAAGGAGAGACCAGGAGGCAAACTATGTAGGGCTTTGAGGAGGGTCAGATAGCAGGCTTTGAGTTTCATTCAGTACAGAAACAGATGACATAATTTGACATGTATTCACACCAAATACTGATGGAAAATGGATTCTATGTATCTAGAACAGAAATACGGAGATTGGTTAGAGACTCTGGCGGTAACTCAGGTGAGAGTTTATGATGTCTTAAACCAGAGTGGTAGCAATGGAGATGCTAAGAAATGAACAGATTCAGGATATATTTTGAAATATAACCTATAAAAATTGCTGGTGGATGGGATGTGAGATATAGTAAAGAAGCAGGGAATATTTAGTTTTGCCATGAGCAACTGCAAAGATGGAATTTTCATTAACTGTGTAACGACTTATGGAGGAGACCACTGAAAGAGCTGATTTGAATGTTTGATGAGAAAATCAGCAGTCAGCTTTGAGACAAGCACAGTTTGAGGCATCCTAATCCAAGTGGAGATTAAAATGGAGTCAAGAAAATAACTGGGTATAAGTTCAGGGGAAAAAAAAAGTCTAGGCTAGAATTATGAAATTTTGGATCTATCCCATATAAATATAATTTGAAGTCATAAAATTGGATTGAGATCACTACAGGACAAAGTATAATTAAGGAACAGTGGTATTCCAAGGACTGAGTGATGGGAAATTCCAAATTTTAGAGACTAAGAAAGTGAAGAGGGACCCTCAGGAGTTAGGTAAAAAAAATGATGAGTGAGACAGGAGAGAGAACGTTGTCCAAAAGTCCAAGTGAAGAAAGTGCTTTAAAAAAAAGAATAATTAACTGTGCCAAACTCTGAGGAGAGGTCAAGTAATTTGATGATTAAAAATTGTTAGATTGACCAATAAAAGGTTCCAAGTGGCCTTAACAAGAGTAATTTTAGTTGAATTGGGAAGAAAGACTTGTGAGTGGGTTCAAAAAAAAAAATGAAGATAGCAAATAGAGATACTAGGCAATTCTTCCTTGAATTTTTCTATAAATGGGGTATAATATGGACAGAAGATGTAAAAACAGGTTGTTGTTGTTTTGTTAGGTAAGAGATATTATAGTATATGTGTGTGTTCATTTGAATGATCCAGTAGCCAGTGAAAATGTGATGACATGGAAGGGCAGCCATGCTGGAATATGTGGAGGTGGGTATGTTCTGGGAGCAACCAGGAATCACATTGAGGTATGGAGTGATGCTTGCATAATCGGTTATATTTGACTCTTCTCTCTCTCTGAATTCACCCTCATCCAAACCAGTGGTACTTTACCCCTAGACTACCAAACTCAGAATTTCTGACTCTTCAATATTCCATCTTCAATTTTCTGTCTATTATACACACTTTCTCTTCTTGACATAGCTCTTTGTTTGTCCCTGTTAATATTGTTAGAAATAATTTTTCATTCAAGTATCAACTTATTTTGGTATGTTTCAACTTTCCTCCCTCCCACAAGATGTTCCTCACCCCAGCATCTTTTAAGTGAATTCTACATCAGCAGCAAAGGATGCTGAGAAAGCAAATGTCTCATATTTTTAATTAATATAATTGGGAGCAGGCTCATTTCAGGGTATTTTAATTGACTTTATTTCCAATTCCTACCACAAGAGAATTCCATCAGTACTCTAAAATAAATCTCACTGATATCTACCATAGGAAATATAAATAATGTTTATATGGGTTTTTTTAAATCCCTTGACAAATTTTTGAATGCCTTAAATTTTAGATGTTGTCCATTTTATCAACCTGGTGTCTGTCTTTGAAGAGGAGAGTACTTTCCAAACATGCCAAGTTTGTGGACTACAGTTTGATCATCTGGACATCAAGGCAGATACTGGTGATACAAAGACAGCACAGGGAATTCCCTGCCAGTCAAGTGGTTAAGACTCCTGCACTGTCACTGCCAAGGGTTCCATCCATGGTCGGGGGGACTATGATTCCCACAAGCTGCACGGCCAAAAAAATCCAAAACAAACAAAGACCCACAGAGACAGTATATTTCCTATCATCAAACAGTAAAGAGTCTAGTGAGATGTACAAGACTATACTTAGTACTACAAGGGATGCTTAAATGGTGGATGAAAAATGGAAGTTAACAGTTACTGGATGGCTATTCTAAATCATACATGGTGCATATAGTATTTCATTTATTATCACAGCAACCCAATATATTAAATATAGAGATATTTAAATGATTTTAATTCAAAAATGGTAATCCACTCCAGTATTCTGGCGTGGAAAATCCCATGAACAGAGAAGCCCCGCGGGCTACAGTAGATGGTGTCACAAACAGTCAGACCTGACTGAGAAACTAAACAACCAGCAATGTGATGAGCTGGAGTGCAAACTAAAGTCCACTTCCTCCTGGAGTCCCATAGATAGGAAAACTGGCTGGCTCCCCACCCCTCATTCTCCTACTCCATAAAGGTCCCACTGGCCTCTAACTAACCATTCATTCAAGCCCAATATTTTCATAATATGAGGCCTTACATGAAAGCTCGTAAGAATCTCTGCTATAGAAGTCTTAGTATAAAGCTAACAAAAACAGCTAAGAATAGCTCTTACTGTTGATAATGAGCTGCAACTATATATACTCTGTGCTTTCCAGTCTAGTCTACGGCTACATATACTCATAAGTACTGGACCCATTTTTATTTTCCATCCCTTCGAGGTCTCTGATCTCCTTCCCAGTTTCTCTGCCTGGTATTCTGCTCCCTACCACCTGACAGTTCTAAACTCTGAATTTTTCATATTAGCTTTCTGTTTCTCAGTTGACCCCTCCAAACACAAGCTCTCGCCTTTGTTATTTAATATCAGCCAGTATCATTCCAATGTGTGTATGAAGTCACTTGAGTTGTGTCTGACTTTTTGCGATCTCATGAACTGTAGCCCACCATGCTCCTCTGTTCATGGGATTCTCCAGGCAAGAATACTGGAGTGTGTTGCCATGCCTTCCTCATCATTCCCATATGGTCAGCCCCAAATCCTGACTTCTCCTAATTTACCCTACTCCCTCAGTGTTCAAATCTTAGCGGGATTGTTGGTTCTAGGAAAAGGCTTAAAGCTGTAGTTAACAGAATCAGCAAGTGAAGGTTAAAGGTAAAGATAGGAATCTGAGATCATAGTTGATAAATTTAGTAATACCTAATGATACCTAGTAACTATTGTTCCTGTTTTCTACCGAAATTTTTTAAAACCTCCATGCAATAAATTCTATTGAGATGTGTCTGGCAGTTATGTGAAAGAATGTACCTTATTTTACTTAGTCTAGACAGAAATTGCTGAGTCCCTTGGACTGCAAGGAGAACCAACCAGTCCATTCTAAAGGAGATCAGTCCTGGGTGTTCTTTGGAAGGAATCATGCTAAAGCTGAAACTCCAGTACTTTGGCCACCTCATGCTAAGAGTTGACTCATTGGAAAAGACTCTGATACTGGGAGGGATTTGGGGCAGGAGGAGAAGGGGATGACAGAGGATGAGATGGCTGGATGGCATCACCGACTCGATTGACGTGAGTTTGAGTGAACTCTGGGAGTTGGTGATGGACAGGGAGGCCTGGCGTGCTGCAGTTCATGGGGTCACAAAGAGTCGGACACAACTGAGCAACTGAACTGAACTGAAAAGAGTCAAATGTGAGTAAACTCCTGAAGGTTCTTTCAGAGTCCAGTAGTTTTGCCAGCTTAGCCAATGAAACAAGTGATAATCTATCAGAGGTTGTGATCCACAGAGTTAATTCCAATTTTGATAGTCTGGCTGGCCTCTTCAAAAGGCTACTGATTACCTAATGACCCAACTACTGCTCCATGTGTCCTTAAACCTCAAGATATGCCCATGAAGCATCAAATGAAGTGAATATTTGAAAACTGTCTGCATATCTGGATGTGAACCCCCAACTGTATATTACTAATTCAAGACCTAGTGTTTTACTGGCTTTAGTTATTTTATGGAATTATCTGATTTAGTTGGCCACTTGGATCAAGGTAATTAATAAACGTTGCACCTGTTAAGGACTATTCATGGACACCAGCCCTTACAAATATCCTTGGTTCCAAAAAAACACCTGCTGCTGCTGCTGTATCTTATCTCTCAGGTGCAGTGAAATTACTGTTACATATACAGTACCAGCAAAGGAATGTTTTGATTACTGAGAACATAGTTGGAATTCTTCTATTTGTCCAGTTGAACCTGATGTTCCTATAAATACACCAGAAGATAAGAATAAAGACATGGGATGCTTTGTTGCTTCTGAAGTCTGAGGATGTGCTCAAATCTTCCTCTCTTCGAAATGACAGAGAGCACCTGCTCTAGCCTTGCACACCTAAGCTATGACAAATGCAGGAAGTTTCTATGATTTTCTTGTGTCACTTTAAAGGCAAAATTCACTTCAGAGATCCTCTGGGATTCTGATTTGGACAAACTCAACATGGGCTCAGGATATTCAGCAGCTTTCAACTTAGAGAAGAGTGTTACAAAGTTAAAAGTGCATGAGGCTACTTCGTCTCTCCTATTCTTAAAAAAAAAAATGTGCTATAATTTAAATGCAAAATAGTTTCATATTTTACTGCCGATGTCAGAACTTCTGTGAAACTTCATGACATTCTGAGACATTTCCATCTTTCTTTTTGTCTGAGTGAAATTAGTGTTTGAGAGTTCTTTGCATATTCCTAGCTCAGAGTATGATTTGCATATGTTGGCGTTTAAACCAAAGTAAGTTTTGATCAAATTAGAATTATATTAGCCATTTTTTCCTTTTATATTATTTTATTCTCCAGAAAGTCTTTTTTTTAAAAAAAAAAAAAAAAAAGAACCACATTATTAAAGAGCAAATATAACAAAATTAACAATCTTCATTTTCTCTGTGTTTGTCACTGTAGTATTATATCTGCGCTGGCAATAATTAAACTCCTATATCTTAGGAGTTTAGGATGAGAACATAAATGGAATCACGAGAGCAATTTGGTAGAACTCAAAGACTTTAATATTAGATAAACTAGGACTGAGGGGCTTCCCTGGTAGCTCAGCTGGTAAAGAATCTACCTGCAATGCAGGAGACCCTGGTTTGATTCCTGGGTCAGGAGATCCCCCCCAAAATGGATAGGCTACCCACTCCAATATTCTTGGGCTTCCCTGGTGGCTCAGATGGAAAAGAATCCAACCACAATGCAAGAGACCTGGGTTTGATCCCCTGGTTGGGAAGATCCCCTGAAGGAGGGCATGGCAACCCACTCCAGTAATCTTGCCTGGAGAATCCCCATGGACAGAGGAGCCTGGTGAGCTCCAGTCCAAGGGGTCGCAAAGAGTCAGACGTGACTGAGTGACTAAGCACAGCCCAGCAACTAGGACTGTTTCCTGGTTTTACATCCTACTGACTGCATAATCTTTGAGACCGAGTCTCAGCTTTTTTGTCTGTAAAATGACAGTAATATCATCTGCTGTTGTGGACCGAATGTTTGTGTCTCTCCAAAATTTACGCATTAAAATCCTAATCCTCAATGTGATAATATTAGGAGGCAGAGCATGTGGGAGGTAATGAGACCATGAGCATGGAGTTTTCATGAATAGTATTGATGGTCTTACAAGAAGAGGCACGCACGAAACAACTTGCNTCTGTGTTTGTCACTGTAGTATTATATCTGCGCTGGCAATAATTAAACTCCTATATCTTAGGAGTTTAGGATGAGAACATAAATGGAATCACGAGAGCAATTTGGTAGAACTCAAAGACTTTAATATTAGATAAACTAGGACTGAGGGGCTTCCCTGGTAGCTCAGCTGGTAAAGAATCTACCTGCAATGCAGGAGACCCTGGTTTGATTCCTGGGTCAGGAGATCCCCCCCAAAATGGATAGGCTACCCACTCCAATATTCTTGGGCTTCCCTGGTGGCTCAGATGGAAAAGAATCCAACCACAATGCAAGAGACCTGGGTTTGATCCCCTGGTTGGGAAGATCCCCTGAAGGAGGGCATGGCAACCCACTCCAGTAATCTTGCCTGGAGAATCCCCATGGACAGAGGAGCCTGGTGAGCTCCAGTCCAAGGGGTCGCAAAGAGTCAGACGTGACTGAGTGACTAAGCACAGCCCAGCAACTAGGACTGTTTCCTGGTTTTACATCCTACTGACTGCATAATCTTTGAGACCGAGTCTCAGCTTTTTTGTCTGTAAAATGACAGTAATATCATCTGCTGTTGTGGACCGAATGTTTGTGTCTCTCCAAAATTTACGCATTAAAATCCTAATCCTCAATGTGATAATATTAGGAGGCAGAGCATGTGGGAGGTAATGAGACCATGAGCATGGAGTTTTCATGAATAGTATTGATGGTCTTACAAGAAGAGGCACGCACGAAACAACTTGCTTCTTTACTTTCTCTGCTCTTCACCATGTGAGGATACAAAGAGAAGAGAGCCATCTATAAACCTGCAAGAGGGCCTTCGCCAAGAACCCAACCATGCTGGTACTCGGATCTCAGACTCCCAACCTCCAGAAAGATGGGTAGTAATTGTTTGCTATTTAAGCTACCTAGTCTGTAGTTTACCTGTTATGGCAGCCTCTGTTGACTAAGACACCCACCAAATAAGGATTGGGTATGTATTATATCTAGCATAGTACTCACCCATAGAAACTCTCAGCAGTTAATCATAATACTAATACTGCTGAACTGAAGTGAAAGTCAATCTGTCGTGTTCGACTCTTTGCGATGCCATGGACTGTACAGTCCACGGAATTCTCCAGGCCAGAATACTGGAGTGGGTAGCCTTTCCCTTCTCCAAGGATGTTCCCAACCCAGGGATCAAACCCAGATCTCCTGCATGGCAGACAGATTCCTTACTAGCTGAGCCACAATACCACTCAATACTGCTGAAGTGGTGTTCTAATTTACTTTTGTTGTTGTTCAGTTAGTTCTAGTTAGTTAGTTAGTTGTTCAGTTAGTTAGTTGCTAAGTTGTTCATTTGCTAAGAGTTGTCACGCACAACTCTTTTGCGACTCCATGGACTGGAGCTCACCAGGCTCCTCTGTCTATGGGATTTTCCAGGTAAGAATACTAGAGTGGGCTGCCATTTCCTACTCCAGTTGGTCTTCCTGACCCAGGAATTGAAGCTATGTCTCCTGTATTGGCAGGTGAATTCTTTACCACTGAGCCATCAGGGAAGCATTTAATTCACCTTAAGTCACTTCTAAAAAGCTATTAAAGCACTTAATAGTTTCTAAATTTTTTCATGATTTGTGCCATTATGATCTATTTTGTAGTACAGATACAAAGTAAGCCACAATCTGTGGCTCAAGGAGCTCACTGTATACACAAATAATTACAATAAGATGGCATACAGGTTCTAAGAGCTGTTTAGGCAAAGTGACTTGGGTTATAAAGGAAATGACTAACTATGAGATGTGGAAGTACAGAAAGGTTCACAGAGCAGAGGACATTTGGTCTTATAGATTATGTAGATTTTTTTCTAATAAATGCAATTACATAGTAAAGAGGGCCCTTTATGGGAAACAGAGGGTGCTGAATTGCTGCTTTTCTTCAGCAACTTAGGGCCCAAGATCTCCAGCTGCTGTTGTTATTGTTGTTATTGTTCAGTTGCCCAGTCATGTCTGAGTCTTTGCAACCCCATGGATGGCATTACACCCGGCCTCTGAAGGAGGGAATGGCAAGCCAGCCCGGTATACTTGCCGTGAGAACCTCATGAACTGTATAGAAAGGGTCTACAGCTACCACTTGCTCTGAAACCCAGAGATGAGACGATGGCTCCACCGCCAGTCCCGCCTGCAACTGCAGGCAAAACAAGCCACCCCATGACCTTTAATTACTGTGTCCTGTGGCTTTTGAAACAAATCCCTCCAAACCTCCAAATCCCGTTTTCCTGTGTCACCTATGAGAAGTCCATGCTTCCTAGATCATTCAGTTTCAGGCAGATATTCATCCCCACCCTTCTCTCAGCCCCGCTGGTCTGACCACACGTCTGCCAGACTCTTGGCCACCTAAGCCCTTCTGCCCAAGCTTATTTCCTGTCGTTAGAAAACCTCTCCTTCATTATCCTCCTTCACTGAACATTTTCTTCAGAGTTTTGCTGAATTTTACCTTTGACTCTTGGAAACACCGCTTTCCCTCAAGCCCTTCAAATGAAGGGTTTATTTTCACGTTTTCCTCTCATACTCTATAAGTACCATTTACGCCTGGAGCTTAAGAGAGTGGCCTCTCTGCTCCGAACTGTCCCTCCTCTTTTCCCCCTCGAAACTTTCATGTCTTTTGAAATGTCAAGTCTCATACCTTGCCACTCTGTATCCCTCCTCATTGGATATGTATGGACCTCTGAGTAATTGATTTTTGCTCCTTATGTCATTTTGCTTACCTGTCATCATGCCTATCTATTGTCAAAATCCAACTAGATGATCCGACTAGCACCTTAGCCTCTAAATGCTTTTGTTTCCTTGGTTCCAATTACCTACCACTCACATGTCACACCTAGACCTTGTCACCACCTCAAACTGTACCATCTCTGAATTTGTTTTAAATCATTTCATTCTATCATCCTCTGTTCTTCCAGTCTACTCACTCTAGAACTTTATTCTTCAAGACCATCAATTCATTGACACTGTAACTTACTATTATTCATCATAATCCCGTGTCTTCACATGTCACTCAATCCAACTTATCTTCATGATTTTGCCCTGTAACTTTCCCAACAAATGTTTTTGCCTCCCTTTTCCTTTTCTTCCTCAAGCATTCTTTCTTAGCAAAACTTAAACTATAGTCAGATCCAACTATCTATTAATCTGTTCCTACATTTAAGTGGCTGAATACTCCTAGCAAATATTACATAATTATGCTTATCGGCATCACCCATAAATGATCTCTTGCCAGAGACAATGGCTAAGTTAATGTCTTCATCACTTTCTCCTCTGAAATGTTTTTTTCTCTAGGTATATTACTCATACTTTATATGATAGCCTTGAATGTGTTTGCATTTAAAACCATCCATCATAAGGGAATTCCTTGGCAATCCAGGGGTTAGGGCTCCAAGCTTCCACTATAGGGGGGCACGGGTTCAATCTCTGATCGGACAACTAAGATCCCACATGTTGCAGGGCAACAAAGGCTGAAAGAAGCAACTAGAGAGAAGCTCTTATGCTGCAATAAAAAATCCCCCATGCCCAACTAAACCCAATGTAGCCAAATAAGTAAATTAAATAAATAAATACTTTTTAAAAAATACAGGATTTCCTCACTGCTAGCTGAGCCAAGAAATTTAATTGTCAGAAACTGCTACAAAACCCATAAGTAGTATATCAGACATTTGTTTTCTGTTGTATTTTGCTTTGTTTCATTATATAAAGCCACTAAGAACTTGTGGCAAGATCAGCTTTTAAATGTCTAGTCATCTAACACTGTAGTCTAGATGTATTTTTCTCTCCCTTGGCCCACAAACAAGATTTTAGACCAGGTTCTATTTCCCAGCTTCCAATGATCAGATTTTTTTTCATGACATTTAACTTCCTACTATCAGATATTATTCAATGCCCTGGCCTTGGTTCTCCCAAAGCTCATGAAGAATATTTCTCCTCTGAGGCCATTGCTTTCTCCTAGATCTTGAACTCAATAAGCTCCAAATCTTGAGTCTTTATAGAATTCATCTGCTTAGAAACACTGCTTTGTATTTGCCATAGCCTTCACCGAATGTTTCTTATTTTAGGGTGGTGGGGCAAGGGTCTAAGAAGAAAGGGTCTATTTCCTTATTTCTAAAATAAAAAGAAGAATAGAGAAGATATCTGAGGTGTATGAGACAATTCAGTGAGTTAATATATGTTAATGCCTTAGTAGAGGCCCAGCATAGAACAAATCCAATAAATGCCACTTTTATAATTATTACTTAAAGCAGTCACTCAACCCCTGGCTTCACATTGCCAAGTACAAGTCAACCTCTCCAAGGGAAGAATACTCAAATTTTTTGGTTGGTTTTATTTATTCCTTTGTCATCTATTGCTTTCCTGCTCTCCAGAGATTCTCCTTCAGGCTTCTATCAGCTTCTCTTCCCAGTAGGCATCCTAAGGTCCTCTCCATATTATTAATTCCAATACTTCAGTTATATTATATTCCAATTTCACTAAGATTCTCTGGGAAATTTATCAAATAGCAATTGTAAAATACTTATGCAATTTTACAATAATTGTAATTGGAAAATACCCTAATAGTATAATTGTTTAGAAGTAAAGATGCCAACAAATATTAAAGTTAGACTTATAACATTTGTTTGCCACATGAGCTCCATTGAGTCAGTTTATTTTCAGTTTATTTCAATTTCAGTCAGTCTATTTCACTTTTCAAAATTTACCAGAAGCCCTTCATAAAATGTCAATCAGTGCTACTGGATTATTAACAAGGATTGCAAGTTTTAAGCCCTCTAGTGGTCAATACCATGTTGATCAATTTTTAAGACTGACGGTATTCTTCAAAGATAAAAAATTACTCTAAATTTGGCCTTGGAATATGGGATGAAACAAGTCAAAGACCAATAGAGTTTTGCCAAGAAAATGCACTGATCATAGCAAACACCCTCTTCCAACAACACAAGAGAAGACTCTACACATGGACATCACCAGATGGGCAACACCAAAATCAGACTGATTATATTTTTGCAGCCAAAGATGGAGAAGCACTATACGGTCAACAAANATGCTCAACATCACTTATTATCAGGGAAATGCAAATCAAGACCACAATGAAATACCATTTCACACCAGTTAGAATGGCTGCAATCCAAAAGTCTGCAAGCAATAAATGATGGAGAGGGTGTGGAGACAAGGGAACCCTGTTACACTGTTGGTGGGAATGCAAACTAATACAGCCCCTATGGAAAACAGTGTGAAGATTCCTTAAAAAACTGAAAATAGAACTGCCATATGACCCAGCAATCCCACTCCACTGCTGGGCATACACATCGAGGAAACCAGAATTGAAAGAGATACATGTACCCCAATGTTCATTGTAGCACTGTTTATAATAGCCAGGACATGGAAACAACCTAGATGTCCATCAGCAGATGAATGGATAAGAAAGCTGTGGTACATATACACGATGGAGTATTACTCAGCCATTAAAAAAAATACATTTGAATCAGTTCTAATGAGATGGATGAAACTGGAGCCTATTATGCAGAGTGAAGTAAGCCAGAAAGAAAAGCACCAATACAGTGTACTAACACATATATATGGAATTTAGAAACATGGTAATGATAACCCTGTATGCGAGACAGCAAAAGAGACACAGATGTATAGAATGGGCTTTTGGACTTTGATGGAGAGGGAGAGGGTGGGATGGTTTGGGAGAATGGCACTGAAACATGTATACTATCATGTAAGAAACAAATCGCCAGTCTATGTTCAATACAGGATACAGGATGCTTGGGACTGGTGCACGGGGATGATCCAGAGATCTGATGTGGGGTGGGAGGTGGGAGGGGGGTGGTTCAAGATTGGGAACTCATGTACACCTGAGATGGAAAAAAAATAAACAAAATAAAAATAAAAGGAAAAAAAAAGATCAGTTCAGTTGTGTGAGTCAGTGATGCCATCTCAAGTCAATTTGTTTCAGATTATCAATGAATGATTAATTAGTGTATATTTTATGCAATAATTTTTAGTATATTTATATCCAATGTTATATGGGGCATGCTTATTATTTATCTGAAATTCATACATTGTTGTTGTTCAGTCACTAAGATGTGTCTAACCCTTTGTAAGCCCGTGGATAGAAGCACACCAGGCTCCCCTGTCCTTCACTATCTCTCAGAGTTTGCTCAGATACATTGCTCATGTCCACTGAGTTGGTGAGGAAATCCAACCATCTCATCCTCCGTCATCCCCTTCTCATCCTGCCCTCAATCTTTCCCAGCATCAGGATTTTTTCCAATGAATCTGCTCTTCGAATCAGATGGCCTAAACATTGGAGCTTCATTTATCTGAAATTCATACATGGGGCATACTTATTCATTACCTGATAGTTAGTAAAATTAAAATTTAACCAGTGGGCTATATTTTTATTTGCTGAATCTGGTAACCATTAGAGGAAGACAAAAAATTATTTTGGAGGAAACATACAAAACAAATATTTCAAAATCTGCATCTTATATTTTAATTAAAGAATCAATGGATCTCCAGTCCCCTAGAAATGCAACGCCAACCCCTAAAGAATTTTACATATATGGAGAGACGAAAAGGACTAGTTTTGCTCCAAATCTAGATTGTTTCTATTGCTCCTGGCATACTTTCAATTCTGATATAAATCTCATAAATAATTGACTCAGGAAATCTCTGAGAGTTAAAGGGTAATGTGCAGTCTGAAATGTAAAAATTTAGAGGTGTTGTGGATAGCTGCCCTACCCACCAGAGACTAATTCACAATTTTAAAATATACATCCTTACCTTCTAAATCATAGCTAATTGAACCAGAAGTAGATAACACATTCAACTGAAATCTCTTTACTAGAGATGTGTAGTTTGAATTATATTTTCTTTGTGTGACTGGACCTGAAATATGCAATGCCACAGCATTTGAGGGGGTCTCCACTTACCCATCAGAGAAGGCAATGGCATCCCACTCCAGCACTCTTGCCTGGAAAATCCCATGGACAGAGGAGTCTGGTGGGCTGCAGTCCATGGGGTCGCACACAGTCAGACACAACTGAGTGACTTCACTTTGAGTTTTCACTTTCATGCATTGGAGAAGGAAATGGCAACCCACTCCAATGTTCTTTCCTGGAGAATCCCAAGGATTGGGGAGCCTAGTGGGCTGCTGTCTATGGGGTCACACAGAGTCAGACATGACTGAAACGACTTTGCAGCAGCAGTAGCAGCCACTTATCCATTGGAGAAGGCAATGGCAACCCACTCCAGTACTCTTACCTGGAAAATCCCATGGACGGAGGAGCCTGGTAGCCTGCAGTCCATGGGGTCGTGAAGAGTTGGACACGACTGAGTGACTGCACTTTCACTTTCCACTTTCATGCATTGGAGAAGGAAATGGCAACCCACTCCAGTGTTCTTGCCTGAAGAATCCCAGGGACAGGGAAGCCTGGTGGGCTGCTGTCTACTGGGTCGCACAGAGTCGGAAACGACTGAAGCGACTTAGCAGCAGCAGTAGCAGGGAAGTAGCTTATACCTCACTAGCTTTTGGTTTTGCTCTGTTTTGTTTCATTTTTATAGGGTGGAGAAAACCTCTACTTTTTCATAAACTGTAGCATCTTGAGTCTTCACCGAACCATGTTCATAGACATATTTACTTCCCTCCCAGGTGGCCAAATAGGGAGTTATTTATTTATTTATTTTGTGCTGTCTTTCTGTTATTTTACATGAGAGGCAAACTCACTCTAGCACGAGTCATTACAGATAATCTTTCATATAATCGTGTGTTGACAAGCATCCATTTCACACATTATCCAGAGGATGTCCCAGCCCTTGTTAACTGTAAGGTAGACAGTTTTCCTTCTTACAGTGACAATCATGGTTTGAGTATAAATAAACACATGGTCATTAAAGAAATTCAGTCAGTTCAGTCATTCAGTTGTGTCCACCTCTTTGCGATCCCATGGACTGCAGCACGCCAGGCCCCCCTGTCCATCAACAGCTCCTGGAGTTTACCCAAACTCATGTCCATTGAATCAGTGATGCCATCCAACCATCTCATCCTCTCTTGTCCCCTCCTCCTCCTGCCCTCAATCTTTACCAGCATCAGGGTCTTTTCAAATGAGTCAGCTCTTTGCATCAGGTGGCCAAATTATTGGAGTTTCAGCTTCAAAATTAGTCCTTCCAATGAACACGCAAGACCAATCTCCTTTAGGATGAACTGGTTGGATCTCCTTGTAGTCCAAGGGACGCTCAAGAGTCTTCTCCAACATCATAGTTCAAAAGCATCAATTCTGTGCTCAGTTTTCTTTACAATCCAACTCTCACATCCATACACAACTACTGGAAAAACCATAGCCTTGACTAAATGGACCTTTGTTGGCAAAGTAATGCCTCTGCTATTGAATATGCTATCTAGGTTGCTCATAACTTCCCTTCCAAGGAGTAAGCATCTTTTAATTTCATGGCTGCAGTCACCATCTGCAGTGATTTTAGAGCCCCCCCTCAAATAAAGTCTGACACTATTTCCACTGTTTCCCCATCTATTTCCCATGAAGTGATGGCACCAGCTGCCATGATCTTCGTTTTCTGAATGTTGAGCTTTAAGCCAACCTTTTCACCCTCCTCTTTCACTTTTATCAAGAGGCTCTTTAGTTCCTTTTAACCTTCTGCCATAAGGGTGGTGTCATCTACATATCTGAGGTTATTGATATTTCTCCCAGCAATCTTGATTCCAGCTTGTTTTTTATCCAGCCCAGCATTTCTCATGATGTACTCTGTATAGAAGTTAAATAAACAGGGTGACAATATACCACCTTGACGTATTCCTTTTCCTATTTGGAACCAGTCTGTTGTTCCATCTCCAGTTCTGACTATTGCTTCCTGACCTGCATACAGATTTCTCAAGAGGCAGGTCAGGTGGTCTGATATTCCCATCTCTCTCAGAATTTTCCACAGTTTATTGTGATCCACACAGTCAAAGGCTTTGGCATAGTCAATAAAGCAGAAATAGATGTTTTTCTGGAACTCTCTTGCTTTTTCCATGATCCAGNTCAGAATCTTCCACAGTTTATTGTGATCAACACAGTCAAAGGCTTTGGCATAGTCAAGAAAGCAGAAATAGACGTTTTGGAACTCTCTTACTTTTTCCATGATCCAGTGGATGTTGGCAACTTGATCTCTGGTTCCTCTGCCTTTTCTAAAACCAGCTTGAACATCTAGAAGTTCACAGTTCACATATTGCTGAAGCCTGGCTTGGAGAATTTTGAGCATTACTTTACTAGTGTGTGAGATGAATGCAATTGTGCAGTAGTTTGAACATTCTTTGGCATTACCTTTCTTTGGGATTGGAATGAAAACTGACCTTTTCCAGTCCCGTGGCCAGTACTGAGTTTTCCAAATTTGCTGGCATATTGAGTGTAGCACTTTCACCATTGAGGAGAGATTAAAGAAATTACCACTTCTTGAATCTGAGCTAAGACATTTAGAGTAGGTTACAGTGATATCTATTTTCTTGTATTTTTACTTAACCTCCTTCTGTATCAACAAGAATTCTGAGAGTGAGTTTCTTAACTTCATGGGGTTGACCTTGAAATTTTTCCTGATATACAGTAATGTATAAAACAAAAATTTAATTTTTATCTAGTTATTATCTGGCTTATACATGTTTGTAGTGTCATGTATTAAATTCTCAGAACAAGCTTTCGAATTCAAGAGACCTGAATCAAATGTCAGCTCTATTTGCCTCCTAAGGTGTGACCTCATGAAAGCAAACATCCTGTTAATTGAATTGTTTGCCCAAATGTATACTAGGTATTATATAATAAACCTTACTTTTCTTGATTATTGAAAGTATTAAAAACAATATATATAAAGTGGTTAGCAAAGTGTTTGGCACATTGTAGACCCTTAATAAACAATAGTTATTATGAGACAAATGCAGACGATCATGAACATTTATTGTAAGGTCTCATTTTTTAGCATGGCCTCATTTTTAATGGATTCCCTAGTGGTTCAGTTGGTAAAGTGTCTGTCTGCAATGTGGGAGACCCGGGTTAAATCCCTGGGTTGGGAAGATCCCTAGGAGAAGGAAACGGCAGCCCACTCCAGTATTCTTTTTTTTTTTCCCACTCCAGTATTCTTGCCTGGAAAATCCCATGGATAGGGGAGCCTGGCAGGCTATAGTCCGCGGGGTCACAAAGAGTCAGATGTGGCTGAGTGACTAACACAGACACACACATTTTTAATATAGAAGATGACTAATGGAAATCATAGAAGCCCGGGGAAAATGCGCTGGTGATTAGAGGAGAAGGCTCAGGGGGTAAAACAGTCCTATGATGATGGCTTGCAAATGGGAAGAAATAAATCCCGAGAGGTATTTTTAATATAGATATTCCTAATACAAAATCTACAGGCTGTGATAATGTTGGAAGTGGGAACTGTAAGGAAGAAATCAAATGATACTCCAAGGACTGATTTTGAATAGTGGGGAAATGGTACCGTTAACATAAATTGAAGCTTTGGGAAGGATACACTTTGGCATCAAAGCATGAAGTGAGATATAAGGATGAGCATTTCTGGAGAGCTATGGGGCTTGGGATCATGATTTGGGAGTTACCTACATGGAGGCAAGAGTCAAGGGCTTTAGCAGTGTTATCCACTCCAAAGTAGTGGGAAAGGCCTACATTTAAGGAAAAAGAAAATAAGAAAAGAAGAACAGGCAGAAAAATGAATGATGAGTAGCAGTGAGAAAACCAGAGCTAGAATTGAAGAGGTCGAAGAAAGCCAGTTTTAAGAAAATCTACATAACTGGTTACGTAGATTCCCATGAAGATGATGCTTGGGTCAAGTTGCCTGGATTTAGTCACTGGGAAGGTATTAGTTGCTCAGGCATGTCCAACTCTCTCCGACTCCACAGACTGTAGCTGGCCAGGCTCCTCTGTCCATGGTGTTTTCCAGGCAAGAATACTGGAGAGGGAGGGTTGCCATTTCTTCCTCCAGGGGATCTTCCCTACCCAGGCATCAAACCTGGGTCTCCCATATTGCAGGCAGATTCCCTACAATCTGAGTCTCCAGGGAAGCTCCAGTAGTTGGGAGTCCTTGGTTATTAATAGGACCCTCAGAATGCTAGAGACAGTACCAGATCACCTAGACTTTAGCAGGTGGCTGTGGTCACTATTGATAAGTATAGAAGACATCCCTGGTGGCTCACATGGTAAAGCATCTGCCTCCAATGTGGGAGACCCGGCTTCGATCCCTGAATCGGGAAGATCTCCTGGAGAAGGAAATGGCAACCCACTCCAGTATTCTTACCTGGAAAATCTCATGACAAAGGAGCCTGGGCGGCAACCATCCATGGGAATCACAAAGAGTCGGACACGACTTGGCAACTAAACAAGTGGTCGCTATTGATAAAAGACACATAATTGTGAACCCTTTCTTATGTGTCTGAGTACTGCCTTTAATACGGCTTTACCAGCCTGTTGGAAGAGCCTGGAGTGAAGTTCAGGAAGAAGACCTTGGAAATGTGCTAAGGAAATGAGATGGCCTCCAAGGATTCTTCTTTCCAACATTTCCTTAGGAAAGGGGTTTCCCTCTAGTCACTGTAATATCTAGTTATGATTTAGGATTTTTTTTAAAGTTTAATTTTATATTGGAGTATAGCTGATTAACAATGTTGTTTCAGGTAGAAGGAGCTGAAATGACACAAAATGACACAGCTCTATATATATATATATATATATATATATATATGTATGTATGTATAGATGTACCCATTCTCCTCCGAACTCCCCTCCCATCCAGGCTGCCACATAACAAAGACTTAGGATATTATCATTAAATTCCACATCTTAACATTTAGTCACATTTGCAGATATAGCCTAACCTGGATTAGCCCTGAGGTTAAATAAGAAACTAAGTTGAGGAATGAGGGTATCAGAGCCAGGAAGAGGCAAAAACTGGAGATGAGACCTCCAAGAGAGAGAGGAAGGTTGGGCTCAGCCAAAATTCTGCAGCAGGAGGTGATAGCTACATAAGCAGTATGTTTAGAAAATGAGTCACCTAGCTCTCTGGAAAAGCAACTGTTGACTGGTTAATATTATTTGACACTTGGGGATTGGTGTAGTTAATTAATGAAGCAGAAAATCAGCTGCATTTCCCCTGAAGCCAAGTGACTTTTGTAGTGTAGTCCATTTGTTCTTTCCACATTGTCCCTTCCCTTAAGGAGCAGCCAGTCCTAAGTAGCAAAATATTTTCAGAGTTAGCCATTTGAAAAATATAAAATATATGTATGAGTGCCTAGCTGTGGCATGTAAAGTAAAAATAATAAAAATATGGAAGATAACATATAATGATTAAAAATACAGGCTCTGTGGGTCAGCTTACCTTGGTTTGATTCCTTATCTTGCTTCTCACTTCCTTGAGACTTACAGATCTGTTCCTGTTGACTCATTTGTAAAATTAATGCAATAGAAAACTATCTCAGAGAGTTGTGAGTCATGGTAAATACTCAACAGATGCTACTAATTAGTATTTTAGACACTCTTGAGAGTAAAACTTGAACTGGCCCTTTTCTAGTGAGAAGTAATGTTATTTAAATTTAGTCCCATTTTTCACTCATAAGATGAAAAGTATCATTTGTTTTACATGATTACTGTGAAATTGTACTATGGAAGGAGTAGTTATTACTATTCCTCCATCCATTTTCTCCATCACCAAAACAAGAAGACTTTAAGGAAGAAAACACAGAGATAACTTTTTTGATTTTGGAATACATATTTCAGTTCCCAAATATGTGCAAATTCAAAAGTTTTATCTCTTTGTAACATTCATTACTTTTATTACACAAATGTATTCAATGAAGAAAAATTCCAAAATATTGGGAAAAAATCATTCATATTCTTATCCCAAAAGATAAGCACAATTAAAATTTAGAAGGTTGTCCTTTGAGAATTTTCTCTCTCTGTCTATCTATCTATCCTTCCAAACAACCAAGCATATCACAGTGGGGTTAAAGCAAAATCTTTAGTAACTTTAATTTTTAGTTAATATGTTGTGATATTGTTCAATGCCAGTACTTTGCTGCAACATAATTTAATACTTCATATGTTTCATTGTATGACTAAGCCAATGTTTGTGAAACTACTTCCTATAGTTTGTTGTTGAGTTCCTCAAAATATCTTCAGACAATCTGTTAATAAAGTACTCCCAACTCATTAAAATAGGGAGAATACCATCTTGACAGGGTCTTAGCAGTGTTTCAGAAAGAGGTACTTAGAGGTGAGATATTTATAGGATTTGAGGTCTGGCCTGAAGAGGTGTAAGCCATTTTTAAAGAAGGGAAATGGAGAATTGGGCAACGTTCAAAACTGGTGGATACTGTGAATTAGTCTGGACAACTAACCTGGATCAAGCTATTTGGAGAGCTATTAGGAGAGCAGATTAATGTTTCTAAAATCTTGATCTGAAGAGAGTTCCTGAAGCATTCTGTAAAGTTATTTATTGATTTACAGTACTATATTACCTAGGCAGAGTTTTCCTAAAACAAAAAAATAAAATCTAAGTCACATCAATATGTTTACATGTTGTTAACATCAATAGCCTGCAGTTTTGTCTAATTCACATTAACATAGTTGATTTCAATGATCAACGTTTTTGTTTTTTAATGAGTTTTCCCTATACTCTGGTTTCTCTTCAGATCATATAAATCTTTCATCTTTTTAATATTACTTTTCCCAAGTATGCTTTATATATCCATTTATTTCTATTTTCACTAGTACCACCACCTAAATCCAAGCCTCTGCGTTCCTCTACCTTGGCTTTTAAGCTGATCTCTTTCAGCTGCTAACACTCATCCTCCACGAGGCAGTCAGAATGAATTTATGATGCGGAATGTCACGTCCATTCTTAAAACCTTTTCAGTATTTCCATATTGTTCTTCAAATGGTTTTAAGTTCTCCATGAGAGCCTCTCTGAACCACTCCTGTGGCCTTATTCTGTTCACTGTGCCCTAATCCAATGGACCTCTTTTGGTTCCTTGAATTTGTGGTGTTCCATCTCTTAGAATGCTTTTCCCTGGACTTTCTTTTATATAGTTAATTCCTACTTATCCTTCAGATCTCATTTTGCTCATCCTTCTCCTACCCACCAAGACAAATATTATATATTTTCATAGCTCCCTATATTCTTCCTTTGTATTATTTAATTTTTTACAAATAATTAATGCCTATTTGTGATTTAATGCCTATCTCCCCCTCTCAAAAGCAAACCCTATAAAAGCAGGGACACTATTTACTTTGCTCTACATTACATCCTCAGACTCTCTGGCCCACTACACAAACACACAATTTATAATATAAATGTTTCACAATCAGTGGCAAAAGCCTTCACATTTATGCCGCAGGAGTTCTTTGTTTCGTTTCTTAGGTACTTTGACAACTCACCCAGCTTAATTGCCTTCACCTTCAAAAACACCTTTTCACTCTTAACTTGAGGGCATGTCTTCTTTGTTAAATGAGCCAAATAATTGTGAAAAGAAGTGTTGCTCACAAATAAGCTACTAATTAAAGCTTTTTTTTCCCCCCTCACACATATAATAAAGCATTGAAAATGGGAAGTTTTAGAGAGAGACGTGCCTGTCTCTTTGCAGGGTATTGCTTTAGCTTCCAGAAATTCTGAAAATATGTCCTTTTGAATGCAAATAGGAATGCATGTGTATGTAGTAGGAAGTGAGAAGGGTAAACTGATTCTTTTATTAACATTTATTTTTTAACTTTAACCATATAGATATGTGTTCTGACTGGAGTTGGGCCATTCTGTAACAAAGCTAACTCTCAGTTATCACACTAGTGAAAACTAGTATGATGTAGAAAAAACAAAATATGGTCATAACCCAAATCACCTATTTCCATTCATTCATTCATTTGTAATTTTACTCATAATCTTTGAATTATAGTGATATTTTCTATCTGTCCAGGACTTTTGATTTTAAGAGTTTTATTTACATACTTTGTTTTTGATCTGGTAGACCAACCTAGAAAAAAAAGATCAGTTCAGTTCAGTTCAGTCACTCAGTTGCGTCCAACTCTTTGTGACCCCATGAATCACAGCACACCAGGCCTCCCTGTCCATCACCAACTCCCGGAATTCACTCAGATTAATGTCCATCGAGTCAGTGATGTCATCCAGCCATCTCATCTTCTGTCGTCCCCTTCTCCTCCTGCCCCCAATCCCTCCCAGCATCAGAGTCTTTTCCAATGAGTCAACTCTTCGCATGAGGTGGCCAAAGCACTGGAGTTTCAGCTTTAGCATCATTCCTTCCAAAGAAATCCCAGGGCCGCTCTCCTTCAGAATGGATTGGTTGGATCTCCTTGCAGTCCAAGGGACTCTCAAGAGTCTTCTCCAACACCACAGTTCGAAAGCATCATAGGATCCTCAAAACTCAGCTCCCTTAAAAACAGGAAGTTTATTTCTTTGATCTAGAGCAGAGTTCTGGGTTAGCAGCAGCTCAGCCCTTATGCTCAGGGACCCAGGCTGACAGTGGCTCTGCCGTCTTCAACATGATGATTACAAACTGCTATCAGAATTAGTTTAAGTCATTTAGGAAATGTGAAGACCATTAAAGAACATGCACACGGGGCAAAACCTGGAGTGACATACATCACTTCGGCTCACACATCTTTGCCAAGTACATCATCTGGAGGCAGGGAACTCTGGAAGATATATTCTGCCTATGTGTTCAGCTCCTCCCCTGTTTCTATAGAAGGAGAATAGTTCAGATTTTGGTGGGTAGGTTTGGTCACACCCATTATCTCATTGAGCAAATAGATTTTTAAAGCCCCTTCTCTTTCTGCTTTTTGAAGAAATAAATGAGCATGTCAGTCAAGCTCTTGAGAGAGTCAATTCCTAGGCAGGTTGATAGGAAGTCCAGAGTCCCCAAGAAAGAGAGGAGGGGTCTGGAACTCTTGAAGAGGAGATAAGGGTCTGAAATTCTCAAGGAGGAAGAAAGGACAAATGCCTTTTTCCCCTCTACATTCCTTAGTCTGAGACACCTAAAACATTTTATTTCCTTTAGGCCTAAAACTGATGATTAAACCACAAACAACTCAGTTTAAATTCTGTACTAAGGATTATACAGGGCTTCCCTGGTGGCTCAGAAGGTAAAGCGGCTGCTCACAATGCGGGAGACCCGGGTTCAATCCCTGGGTCGGGAAGATCCCCTGAAGAAGGAGATGGCAACCCACTCCAGTACTCTCGTGTAGAAAATTCCATGAATGGAGGAGCCTGGTGGGGTCACAAAATTCCATGGATGGAGGAGCCTGTGTCCATGGGGTCACAAAGAGTCGGACACGACTGAGTGACTTCACTTTTGAAGAGTTATACAACAACAATGTATCCTGCCTGAGGACAGTTTCTCCTTCCTAAAATCTTACTGGCTAATCCTATTATCTTAAAATGTAAATTGTGGAAGTGGGTCTAGTAAGATCTTTACAACCTTGAGACATTCTTTTGATTTATTAAAATAATCAGTTATAAAGTATAAAACTCCCTTGCTTAGACTAGTGAGGGGGGCACTCTCCAGCCCCCCTTTGAAGTCTATGTCAGAAGTGTTCTCTGTCCCTTTTTATACTTTAATAAAACTCTGCTACACAAAAACCCTTGAGTGTTCAAGCCTGGTCCCTGGTCCTGAAGCTAAGTCTCGTAATTCGGAGATCACAAATCTGACAATGTTCACTGTAAGCTATCACTCTGTGAAGCAAATAATCAGAGAGAGAAGAAATATCAGATGCCTAGATGATCTAGGAAATGAATAAATAGTATCTGAATAATAAACAATAATCAGTTCAGTTCAGTTCAGTCACTCAGTCGTGTTCGACTCTTTGCGATCCCATGAACTGCAGCACGCCAGGCCTCCTTGTCCATCACCATCTCCCAGAGTTCACTCAAACTCGTGTCCATCGAGTTGGTGAAGCCATCCAGCCATCTCATCCTCTGTTGTCCCCTTCTCCTCCTGCCCCCAATCCTTCCCAGCATCAGAGTCTTTTCCAGTGAATCAAATCTGCATGAAGTGGCCAAAGTACTGGAGTTTCAGCTTTAGCATCATTCCTTCCAAAGAACACCCAGGGCTGATCTCCTTTAGAATGGACTGGTTGGATCTCCTTGCAGTCCAAGGGACTCCCTACCAACAAAATCCTTGGCTGATCTAAGAATAAGCCTTCCTAGAACCATTGGACAAATCATCACTAAATGCCTCCCAAACCTTGGTTGAATTTATGACCTAAAGGAGGAGGATGGAAAATGTGAAGGGAAAAAGAACGAAGGGCCTTGCTCATCATCCAGTTATATAAGGGTTAAATCACAATCCACTGTAGTGGCCTGCAGACAGTGCACCCTGAAAGGAATTTAGAATGAAAAACAGGATAAAGCTCTGTGTGCTTTAGATAAACGGGCCACTGGATAGTTAGATGCTTATCAAGATGAATTTCAATGAGCACAAATTAAAGCAGTTAGGAGGTTGTTTTGGCAAACTGGTTAAGAGATAATGATGGTTTAGGTCTAGAATGCCAGTGATAAGAAATGAAGTGCAGTGGATAGATAATTCAAGGAATGTTTGAAACAAGGTATGGAACAGGGACAAGAGAGATGAATCTATGAAACTACCCAGGTCCCAACCAGAAAATGCATGATAGAGTGTACTAAAGATTTGAGCCTTTTTTTAAAAGAAGGATATATGTTGAGCAAGTTTGCTGCTTCTGTACCACGAGGCAAGTAAGCATCCCCTTGGGCTACCTTGTGGCTCAGCTGGTAAAGAATCCACCTGCAGTGTGGGAGACCTGGGTTGGAAAGATCCCCTGGAGAAGGGAATGGCTACCCACTCCCTTCTGGCCTGGAGAATTCCATGGTCTATATAGTCCATGGGGTTGCAAAGAGCTGGACATGACTGAGCGACTTTCACTCACTTAAAAGGTCATATGTTGAGTTAATAATGGTATCCACATTGAGGAAAGATACATTAGATTTCTTTAGTGTGAATTCACTAAANTGGCTACCCACTCCCTTCTGGCCTGGAGAATTCCATGGTCTATATAGTCCATGGGGTTGCAAAGAGCTGGACATGACTGAGCGACTTTCACTCACTTAAAAGGTCATATGTTGAGTTAATAATGGTATCCACATTGAGGAAAGATACATTAGATTTCTTTAGTGTGAATTCACTAAAGGGTGACCTAATGCCTTAATATGAGTGAGAAAAGTTGATGGCCTATAAGAAAGTACTTACATTGGGAATGACATGAGGTGTGTGGATTCATGATTGGCTGTGGGAGAAAGGGAGAGGAATTGCTACCGGCGACCCTCAAGTTTTGCTGAGATATGGAGGAGGTGCAGGTAGAGAGGGAGTCTGGGAGATTAATCGGAAATAGAGGCAGATTCTCTGGAAGAAATTTTCTAATGGGGACTGGCAACACAAATCTGGAGCTCTCAGAGAGGTGGGAGTTGGAGATAAAGATTTCAGTCATTAGCATTTTGATATCTAGCAGATTTGGTTTTTCCCTTTTTCATTTTCCATGTGCCTGAAAGCAAGAAGAGCCCTACTTGACCCCTTGGGAGTTTACATCCCTTCTTTCTCCGTTCACCTACAACTGGTGGTCAATGACTGCCTGGTGAAGGATCAGGAGAGTCCTCGCCTGAAACACTCTAAGCTGCTGGTAGATAAGGCTGAGCCTCCGACTTTGCCTGAAGGCACACACTGGGATTTTTGTTTATCTTTTTATCCTGCTTCTCTACTTCCTTATCCTTCTCTCTGAAACAATAGTTCAGTTCAGTTCAGTTGCTCAATCGTGTCCGATTCTTTGCGACGCCATGAATCGCAGCACGCCAGGCCTCCCTGTTCATCATCAACTCCCAGAGTTCACTCAGACTCACGTGCATCGATTCAGTGATGCCATCCAGTCATCTCATCCTCTGTCGTCCCCTTTTCCTCCTGCCCCCAATCCCTCCCAGCATCAGAGTCTTTTCCAATGAGTCAACTCTTCGCATGAGATGGCCAAAGTACAGGAGCTTCAGCTTTAGCATCATTTNTAGTGGATTTACGATCCCTGCAGTTGTAGCTGTCATCCTGAGAAGTGTGCGAGCGCGCGCGCGCGTGCGCGTGTGTGTATGGAGAGGAAACAAGAACCCATGTAAAATGCAACATAGATCACGTTTTCTGTAAATAGAGATGCCGCCGGGTTCGCCGGCGAGTCAGCCATACGACCCACGTTCAGATGAGAACTCACTGCCCCAGACGGTGCCATATTTATTGATGCCGAAAGTTCAACTTGGCGTAGAGTCTGTTTCGCATCCAGTAGTTGTTCTGTCCAGGAAAAGAGCCTCTCAAAGGAACTCGACCCCCTGTCCCATATCCACTATTAGTCCTTGCACTAGATTACTCGCTTAGCATCACCCTTCCTAGGATTTACGTGAACATCTTCGAGTTCTCTGGGAGGATTTATTTACACAGGCAGTGGAAAAGCCCTCTGGAGACCGGGAGAGTGCTTCCCAGGGGTAACCTAACGTTGTATGTTGTTTGAGAACGACCTTCTACACCTGACCGACAGGACTACTTTGGCATTGTTAAGGAAGGAGACAGGAGACCTACTGAGAACCTGTGCAAAAGAACCTAGGGGCTGAGCCGTGAACGTTAATTTATGTAGCATCAAACCCAACCCCAGTTCCTCTATCGCTAATATCGAACATTACTTACGAAAGAGGTGCATTTATATGTATGTTGTTTTCTACAGTTGAATTAAAGGATGTGTAAATATCTTTTAAGTGTAATGAAGATCATATCCTTATATATTTATGTTGTCTGCTGTTAAAACATGGAGAATATGTCGGAAGAGCAGCTTAATTCAAATCTCTCCCCTCCCCCAGTCCAAAACAGGGCAGAGAGAAATCACCACAGCAGGATTTGCTAAACCACACACAAATGTTCCTAAGATTTATTTTAATGAAAACAATCGCCATATTTACTTACTTGGAGCCACATTAATTTTTTTTCCTACTAAAATAGGCAGCAGATTTTTGCTGCTTCTCTTCAGCTCTTTGCAGGATTTTTTCTCAGAGCATTTGGTGCTGTGTGAGTGTGAATTGTAAAATGTTTTCAAATTTCATGTGCAAACAAGAGTCGTCATAATTGGCAGTTCCTTTCATTTTGTTGGTTAATAATGTGTGCTCCCAGTTAAGCAAAATTTATTTTTGTTCTTCAACGTTAAAGAAGGTCTGAGTTTCCAGGAAGAATTGTTCGTTTTCTAGATATTACTATATAGTGCACTGATATTTGACAGTTCACTAAATTCAATAAAAATACTCAGATGTAGGTTTTTAATAGAATATCAAGCTGATTATATTGATGACCTGCTAATTATTGGTTTTCAGGGGGGCATTCTCAGTGGTGAGAAGATGTATGAAAATCCCTACTGGACAAGAATATGCTGCCAAAATTATCAACACCAAAAAGCTTTCTGCTAGGGGTGGGTATTTTCAACCACATATATGTTAATTGTGCATTTGTCGTGTTGGTTATTGGTTCTGTTGTATGTTGGTTGTGTTCTATGTAAATAAGTCATTTAGTCACAATTGTAGCTGTAGGTATCATATTACCTTTTGATGTTATTTCCTTCCTGAGTGCTTCTTGGTTTGTGCAGTTTAAAAATGTGACCAAATACAATTGTTACTAGATAAATTGTTATTAAAAACTTACCTTTTCTGTGGGTAATAATATAACTATATTTTAAAGCAAATAAATGTCACTAAGTGCAATTTGCCTTTAGCTCCACTGTGAAATAACTTTAAGAAAAACCCTGGAATGGAAAAATGTAAGTCTCACAACTGTCATTATTCCCTTTTGCTTTTGAGAGGAAAAATAGGTCATAACTCAGTTAAATCATATATTTCAATTGTAATTACACTTGAACTTAATTCATTAAGGTATATTTAACAGTAATGGCTTTGGGAGGAACATTTTATGGTTGCTATATTCCAGGAAATTCAGCTTGATTTTGATATTTCTGAGTGCAGTTTAGACCTTTACTTGATCATCTGCAGTAAGACTTCTCACTCATGTAATGTATTTTACATATGCTTTATAACTGCAAAAATAATTCATACTCATAAAATAGCTGTTGACATAAGCAAAAAACTTGGAGAGGTCTCACTGCATTCTTTTTATTTTGTTGAACTCATGCAAAAGTACTTATACTGAAAGGTTAGGCATTCCAATTATTCTGAGCACGTGTCTAAGGTATTAATATTTTCATGGGAATTTATGGTTTGATGAAATTAAAATGAAGAAAATGCCATAGTATAAGCCCCTTTCAGTGACCTGATTTAAGTAATGAGAAAAGAAATCCCATCAGGGTTGTTTTTCCTTCTTTAATTTGTCTTCTAAAAAGTTTTGCTTCCTAGTATCTGGTATCATTATGTTTGGTCTTTGCCATAATTTTTTTTTTTTCCCTCCTCTTTGTTGCAGATTCTGCTTTTAATGTGTAGTTTAGGTTGACATTTCAGTTTATTCATTTAAGTGAAACTTTGTATTTCTTTCATCTGATTTTAATGAGTCTGAGGACCATCTTATGTGTAAAAGTAACCAGCATCATAGATTCAGGACAGGAGGACTAATGGGATACAGGTTATACTCAATTATGTTCTCTTTTTCCACTTCTGTCTACTACACAGGAAGATTTTTAATGGTAAAAAGGAGTTGCTATTGTACATGACAGTTTAGTGTAGAAAAGAAAGATGCAAAAATGTAGTCAGATTCTTTCAGTGCTTATATAATTCCTTCCTGTATGCTTGGTACTTTGGGCAAGAGTGGGGGTATTAGTTCTTTTAGAGGTGTTAAAACACCTATCCCCTATCTTTCTGTGGCTTTTACATTTTCTCTTAAAATAAATGTCTTGTGTTTCATTTTCACTAATTTCTTGATTAGAATCGTCCCTTTTCATCCACCACCTTTCATACTGGTTACACCAGGATGGTAAACACCCCTGTCTCTGCTCACATACGTTTCATTTTACTTTTGCTTCAAACGTGTGAAGATAAGTCTTCTCTAGGCTGCTGAAACGCTTTTCTGCTGATGTTCCTCACTTGCTCAAATTCTGCTTTCAAGAACAGTGTACCCCACAGCTACCTTGCCACTTCTGGATTTAATGATCTTAATTGTTCCAGTTATAGCTAGGGAAAGTAGTTAGGGCTAAAATGCTTGCTTTATGTTCTCCCTTTGCGATTTTCTTGTGACTTTGAGCAAGTTTCTTAACCTGCTGAAGAATGAGGTGAAGAAGGTGACTCTGGAACTAGATGCCCTGGATTTAAGTGAAGATTCCTCTACCTGTGATTTGTGTGATCTTGTGCAGTTTACATATTTCCATGAGCCTCATTTTTCTCATCCATAAAATTGAGTAATAACTCTTTTATAGGGTTTCTGTGACAATTAAATGAGGTAAGATACATTCCATGAATATTAGCTGCTATTATCTCATTGGGTTGTTATAAAGATTAAATTAAATTGTGACAATTTAAATTATAAATCTAGTGGGCAGCCTTGATTTAGCTGTGAAAACCCAATTTGAATCTTGGCTCTATTACTAGTGTATCAGTATGTAAATTTGGTCCTGTCAGTAAAGTGGGCGAAAAAAATCCCCGTATTGTGTCATGGGTGGTTTTGAAGATTCAGTAAATTTTATGAGAATCACTTATAAGATGCAAAATGCTGTGTCAATTTTACCTGTTACTGCTCACCTATAAGCTCTTGTTTACTCTTCTTTCAAAATGTTCAACTTATATTGTATTGTCATGCTGATTAGTTTATAAAATATTTGTACCTATGTATGTATACATTTGTTAAACCTCTACTCAAGCTATAAAGTCTTAATGGAAAAACACTATGCTTTTTTTTTTTTTTTCTATTACATTCTACCCCATCGAGGATGTTAGGAGGGGCTCAGTACAGAGTAACTAGAATCACATGTGGCTGTTAGGTGGTTTGTAAAGGAGTTAGATACCTAGTTCATTCCTAAGAATAAGCAAATGCAGGATGTAAAGAAGTCTGTAAGGTTGTATACTAAGAGCTCCTGCTTAAAAATATGAATTCTTCTTTCAGAGCACTCCTTTCCCAGATTATGATCTTAAAAAATTTATTTTGCAGAAAAAAATTTTAAATAATTAAGGGAAAATGTAGAATAAAATGCAAAATAACATTTTCACCCCCAGGTAATGAAATTTTTTTTTTTTTTGGTTGCACATGGCGGATTTTGTGAAACATGTAAATTTTTTGTACACATTTTAGTTTGTATTTGAAATGCCATGCCTTTCGTAAATCCCAATTTTACACTTATTTGTTTCAAAGACCAACCAGGTCTTCCAACTCCATGTTCTTTAAGTGTAACATTACAGCTGAAAAAAAGGCCATTGCCTGTACATCTAAGACCGTTAGAGAACTGCCAAAAATTTGGCTACACTCCTGGACAAATTTGCACCTCCAGCTGTACTGTCACCTAGGCATTTTTCTGTGCCTTGAACTTAGTGGATTTCGAGCAAACAGTTTCAGTCACGTGACCTCCCAGCTGTTGTCACATGCATCATGTTTGGGAGACTCAGTGTTGTAGAATTTCTTTCCTTTTGCATTAACACATTCAAGGAGCATTCATTACACAATGGATCAGAGAGAGAGGCACATTCCAATATAGTTGACTTGTTTTTAAAAGAAAAAATAGTGTAGATATGTTTCAAGCATCTGATATGTAACTTCTGTCCTCAAATTTTTTTTGTTAGCTTGCTAACATTTACTAAGAAGACATGCTTAGTAAATAGTGGGTAGTGATAATAGAATTTTCTCATATTATTAGGATGAGAATTAGAAATTCTCATTTTGATCAGTTAGGTTAGTAGTTAACAAATGCTAATTTGCCTTGCTGTTTTGATTTTTTAGTCTATATTGATATTCTTATAACTAAGTTATTGTCAGATTATGAAAAGTCCATGAAGAACTGTGGTCGAAGCTCAGAATCCAGTAGATTGAAGCTTCTGAAAGTTAGATGTCTTTAGAAATAGTACATGTGATTTCCTTATTTTAAAACTTGTAGTAAACCATTTTTTATGGCACTACTGATTTCTTGCCATTCATCTCCTGATGAATTTTTGAATCTTTAGAAACCATTTCTTTTTATATAGTCTATGATACACCATGTTGTTGTTTTATAAAATATTAAGTACAGTAGAAGCTTGAAATACTATATGTTATTACAAGTATATTTTACCTCTATTGCTGAAGTTAAAGAGGGGTTTCATTTTATATTTATGGAAAATTTCAGATACAATGCAAAGTGGATAATTTTGATCTTTGCTGGTTTTGTTAATTCCTAGATTGATATTACTAGAACATGAATCAGGATTTTATAAACTGTTGGATCATGTACACAAAATTAAGTCTCAGCTATGAAATCTGAATTCTGCATTTATGTTCCTAAGTAAGGATATCAACTCAATATAAAAATTAAAATATAGTAATTACTTTGAGTTTTCTCCATCATGAATTATCATAAAGCACATAATAGGATTTTCTTGGACATTTAACTTTTTCTGTTAACTAGAATCTTAATTTGTAAATCTTTTCCTTGGGCTGATACAGAGGCAGGCCAACTCCTAGTGTCTCTAGGGCTGGGTTGGTGTTTCTTTCTTTCTTTCTTTTTTTTTTTTAAGATATCTGACCATTCTCATTTATTGGAGTATGGTGTGTACAGTGGTTTTTTTTCCCATAAATTATTGACAGTTAATTGCCAATTAGTTAATTGATGGTTTACGTGGAAAGCTGTGTTAAAGCTTTTAAGTCATAATAGTATCATTTAGTGAACTGTACTGTGATATATTAAATGGGAGTCTTAGCAAAATATTTTTACTCTGAAATAAACCTTTATATTTTATTACTTTATAGATTACTAAGCACCTTCACAAAGGTGACCTCATTTTATGTTTTTATTTGATAAATATTTAATGATTAAAATGGGCAGAATGTTAGGAATAATAAGGCCATCTACACAGACAGACATCATAGAAGACATAAGTGGTGTTTTAAGTCTAGCGTGAATAAAGTGCTGTAGAATTTCCAAGGAGGGAAAGATTGTTTCTGCTAAGGGAGTTGAAGGAAGGCTTTTATATAATATAAATTTAAATATTTAAAACCATAATGCAGATGGGTTCAAGTACCAAAGTCTAAATAAACAATTTGGAGAGTGTTCAAAATGGTTTAGATATCTGATTATAATAAAAGTTATTTTATTCATATGGTACTTTCGTTAAAACTATAGTAAAAAGTTATTTTTGTTGTAGGAAATTTTTAAGGTTACGATTTTTAGGTTATAACTGGTTGATTCCAGTTAAAGTAGGTATCTCAATACTTCTTAAGGTGAACTCGTAGACCTTTCACCTGCTATAACCTCTTTCTTTAGGATATGGAAGCTGATAGGTTTGGAGGAAGGAGAACACAGCTCTGTTGTTTGGTTTTGATTTTGAAATCAACTATTCTTGTTTATGAGGCTTCCTAGGTGGCACTAGTGGTAGAGAACCCAACTGCCAATGCAGGGAACAGAAGTGAGTTTCATCCCTGGGTCCTGGAAGATCCCCTCCAGTATATTGCATGGCAGCTCACTCCAGTTTTGTTGCCTGGAGAATCCCATGGACAGAGGAGCCTGGCAGGCCACTGTGCATAGGGTTGCAAAAAGTCAGACATGACTGAAGTGACTTAGCACGCATTGTTATTTATACACAATCATGGAACATTATAATTGATTTTTTTTTTTTTAGTTACGTGAACCCCTTTTCTAATACTCTCATGTTAACAACATATGAGATTGCTTGTTACTGCCAAAATCAATAACAATGATAATAAACTAATAGAAATGTTATAGGCATTATTTAAACAACACCTTCTAAGTGACATGTGTATACATTTTATTGACTCCACACTGCAGCCTTTAGAGAGGCAATATTATCTCCGTTTATAAATAGTTACTAAGAGTTACTTTTACTAAATGGCAGAGTCAAGAACTTCAGCCCGGTTTTCTGTCTCTCTCAAGCCTGAATCTTGCCATCACACATCCTGGTCCTTGCTGTTACAGAAAACCTAACCTTTCTGTATTGATCTGTATGTGCTTGACTCATCTCCCCGCTAAACTTCAGGTTCCTTTATGAAAAGGACTATGTCTTATACATTTTACATTTCCAGCGCAATGTATGGAATTGACATTTTGGGTTTCCAACTTATGAGAGAAGATAGTATTTTAATTGCTGCAGTAACATAAGATGAAATTGAAGTTTCAAAAGACGTCCCCATGCTAATTTGTGAAAGGAAAACAATGTAGTGAAAAATCTTATTAAAATAGTAGAAATTGATGACAGAAGAATGAGATACTTTGGTGAACCTCATATATTAACTGATTAAAAATACCTTAATATACAATGAGTTCTTAGGATTACTTCTTCTAAATGATTTACTTGTTGCTCAAAAAAAACCACTCAGCCCTTAACCAAAGCCCAGAGAAACCTGCCGATAAAGGCATTCTCCTTCTCTCGCTCATTTTGTTTGATCAGTGAATAATGGAAAACAGATGTTTCTTGTATTGTTTCTTCTTGGACAGCACTGTTGTGTGTGTTTGTTCGCATGGAAGTGTAGCAAATGAAAGAAAAATACAAAACTGTTAAATTTTTTATTGTTGGAAAGATAACTCTTAGGTATAGCAAGTAGTGTGTGCTAAGTTGCTTCAGTCGTGTTCAACTCTTTGCGACCCCATGGATTATAGCCTGATAGGCAAGATGGGCACAATAAAGGACAGAAATGGTAGGAACCTAACAGAGACAGAAGATATTAAAAAGAGGTGGCAACAATACACAGAACTGTACAAAAAGTATCACAATGACCCAGATACCAGAATGGTGTGATCACCCATCTAGAGCCAGGCATCCTGGAATGCGAAGTCAAGTGGGCCTTAGGAAGTCTCATTGCAAAGCTAGTGGAAGTGATGGAATGCCAGTGGAGCTATTTCAAATCCTGAAAGATGATGCTCTGAAAATGCTGCACTCAATATGCCAGTAAATATGGAAAATTCAACAGTGGCCACAGGATTGGAAAAGGTGAGTTTTAATTCCAATCCCAAAGAAGGGCAATGCTAAAGAATGTTCAGACTACCACACAATTGCACTCATCTCACAAGCTAGCAAAGTAATGCTCAAAATTCTCCAAGCCAGGCTTCAACACTATGTGAACCATGAACTTCCAGATGTTCAAGCTGGATTTTAAAAAAGGTAGAGGAACCAGAGATCAAGTGCCATCATCTGTTGGATCATCAAAAAAGCAAGAGAGTTCCAGAAAAACATCTACTTCTGCTTTATTCACTATGCCAAAGCCTTTGACTCTGTGGATCACGACAAACCATGGAAAATTCTGAAAGAGATGGGAATACCAGACCACCTTTCCTGCCTCCTGAGAAATCTGTATGCAGGTCAAGAAGCAACAGTTAGAACTGAACATGGAACAACAGACTGGCTCCAAATAGGGAAAGGAGTACGTCAAGGTGGTATATTGTCACCCTGCTTATTTAACTTCTATGCAGAGTACATACTGAGAAACACTGGGCTGGATGAAACACAAGCTGGAATTAAGATTTCTGGGAGAAATATCAGTAACCTCAGATATACAGATGATACAGATGACACCACCTTTATGGCAGAAAGTGAAGAGGAACTAATTCTCTTGATGAAAGTGAAAGAGGAGAGTGAAAAAGTTGGCTTAAAACTCAACATTCAGAAAACTAAGACCATGGCATCTCGTTCCATCACTTCATGGCATATAGATGGGAAACAATGGAAACAGAGACTTTATTTTGGGGGGCTCCAAAATCAATGCAGATTGTGACTGCATCCATTAAATTAAAAGATGCTTACTCCTTGGAAGAAAAGTTATGACCAACCTACATAGCATATTACAAAGCAGAGGCAATTCTGCCAACAAAGGTCTATCTAGTCAAAGCTGTGGCTTTTTCAGTAGTCCTATATGGATGTGAAAGTTGGACTGTAAAGAAAGCTGAGCACTGAAGAACTGATGCTTTTGAACTGCAGTGCTGGAGAAGACTCTTGAGAGACCCTTGGACTGCAAGGAGATCCAACCAGTTCATGCTAAAGGATATCAGTCCTGGGTGTTCATTGGAAGGACTGATGCTAAAACTGAAACTCCAGTACTTAGGCTACCTATTGTGAAGAACTGACTCATTGAAAAGACCCTGATGCTGGGAGGGATTGAAGGCAGGAGGAGAAGGGGGTGACAGAGGATGAGATGGCATCACCAACTCAATGGACATGAGTTTGAGTAAACTCTGGGAGTTGGTGATGGACAGGGAAGCCTGGCTTGCTGCAGTCCATGGGGTCACAAAGAGTCAGACATGACTGAGCGACTGAAGTGAACTGAGGCTTCTCTGTCTATGGGATTCTCCAGGCAAGAATACTGGAGTGGATTGCCATTCCCTTCTCCAGAGGATCTTCCCAACCTAGGGATCGAACACACAAAAAGTATAACGGTATGAAGGAAATGGAACCAACTCCAGTATTCTTGCCTGGGAAATCCCATGGACAGAGGAGCCTGAATCTGATATGATTGATAAATATAGTGCCCGTAGCTTTTAAGGGCTCTACCAGAGGTATTCACAGGGCCTTN
This sequence comes from Neotragus moschatus, assembly GCA_006410615.1. NCBI lineage: Eukaryota > Metazoa > Chordata > Mammalia > Artiodactyla > Bovidae > Neotragus > Neotragus moschatus. The sequence continues at coordinate 285,875 of SJYA01000919.1, forward strand.
CAACCTAGGGATCGAACACACAAAAAGTATAACGGTATGAAGGAAATGGAACCAACTCCAGTATTCTTGCCTGGGAAATCCCATGGACAGAGGAGCCTGAATCTGATATGATTGATAAATATAGTGCCCGTAGCTTTTAAGGGCTCTACCAGAGGTATTCACAGGGCCTTCCGTGTATAATAGATATGGGTTGGAGGTGACTGGATCGTAGATTTCCTGAAGAGATTTATGGGTGAGATTGTGTTTGGAATGGTAAATGGGCCTGACAGAAAAGGGAGAAATGGTTGGCCAGGCAGGGTAAAGCAGCCTATTCAAAGGCAAAGAGAAAGTCCTGATCCACCCTGCAGATGCAGTGAGGACACCTGGTGTTGCTGGAATCCTCTCTCCTTTAAGACCCAGTTCAGGCGTTGCCTCCCCAGTGAAGCTGTCTCTGACTTCTCCACACCTCCTTTGCTTCTCTAGCAGATATGATTATTTTTCTCATCCTCTGAATAGCTTCTTCATGTTTCTTTAGGAGCTTGTCACACTTCTCGCCTTATATTATGGTTATTTATGTTGTAACTTTCAAGCATTTTGTGGACGTTCTAAAACTTGTCTTTGGATCTGTGCCTGGCACAGTAATTACAGTATTGTATATACTTGTAAATGTTTGTTGAATGGGTAAAAAATAAGATTCTGATTCTTGAAATAGACCTATGATTAACAAAGACTGTGACATATGAAGTAAATGAAAATTGACCTGAGGCTTCATGTCAGGTGGCATTCATTAACTGAATGAATTAATTACCAGTTACTCAGAATTTTCTAATTATTCCATTAGCTTTCAGATGGCAGATTATCCTTCATTGGAGTTTTGTATAATTCTGTAAATTTGGGGGCAACTATGTACATATTCTTACTGCATTTTCTTTCCTTAAAACCATGTGAGGTGATTCAGTAATACGGGGTAACATTTTCATTGTGTGTCCATCAGTACCTCTTCAGTAATGCCAGATTCATGGCATTATTACATTTTTTAAAAAAAAGGTTTTAAAATTTTCGATTTGTTCTTCAAAGGTAGTTACTTTTTCACTTTTCTTTTAACAGAGCTCACTTTAAAAACCATTTTGGTGATATTTTATGAGTTTTGGATATGCAAATCATGGGTATTATTTGCTTAGAGTGATTATTGGATATTTTAATAAAGGCAGAGGCCACAGTGTCTATCAGTTCTGAAACTTGGTAAAAGGACTGGGAAGTGTACTTGTTTCAATATTAGAAAAGGGAACACATCTTAAGCATTTATTTGTGTTTCCTCTTCAGGGAACTTTTTCTTGTGTGATATGTAATAGGAAACTGGGAATTTCACAATTCTGTAACTTTATAATTTTGTTATATATTTTAGGAAATATGTTCTTTTCATGAAAGCATTTTGATCATATTTTTAAATGGCAGTTTAAAGGTCAAATGTGGCAGAAGTGATTTGTGAAATTCATTCTGGCCATTTTGTAGAAACTATGATGAATTTTTAATTTTAATGGAACAAATTGTATATTCTTTTATATCAAAGATTTATATATATAAAGATTATAAAGGTCATATTTGTTGCAGAGAGACTTGTACACTTTGGATAAACCTCTAAAATCCAGTTTTTATTATTTGTTACCAATTTAGATAAAAATATTTTAAAATACTATAAAAATGTTACCAAATTGGGGAAACACAAAAAAACAGAAGGAAGACTCATTCAAAGTTAAGTTACCCCAAACATTATGGTAAAGATTTGCTTCTTTCTTTCTTAGTTTGTCAGAATAATGGACTTAAATACACAATATTTTGTCCTGTCTTTTGACTTAATTTTACAAAGTCTACCTATCTGACTACAAATCCTTTCAATTACACTTCACTAAGTAAAACATCAGCTTAGTATTGCTTTTATTATGATTATTATTCTTTGCTATGATAAATGACAGTAGTAAACATTGTTTTGTAAACTTTTTCATATTTCTAATTCTTTTCTTTGGGAGTATCCATAAAGGAAAACTAATGAGTTAAAGGGTTGAATTATCAAAATTCTTGATAAATGTTCAGTTCAGTTGCTCAGTCATGTCCGACTCTTTGCGACCCCATGAATCACAGCACACCAGGCCTCCCTGTCCATCACAAACTCCCAGAGTTCACTCAGACTCACGCCCATCAAGTCAGTGATGCCATCCAGTCATCTCATCCTCGGTCGTCCCCTTCTCCTCCTGNTTCTTCCAAGGAGTAAGCGTCTTTTAATTTCATGGCTGCAGTCACCATCTGTAGTGACTTTGGAGCCCAAAAAAATAAAGTCTGATGTATTATTACAGGGAACCTAGCATCTATAAAACATTTTAATTTGTAAAATCTCTCCAGTTTTAAGTACTATATTACTTGTTTAAGGGAGATAATATTGTTTTATTCAAAGTGTGTGTCTCTGTGTATATATATAAATACATACATATATATAATTTAGAGTAGAATTTTTTTGTGTTGACATAGCTTTACTGAGGAGGAAGCCTTCTTTGACTTCAAAAGCAGTGACTCAAGGTTGATATAGTCATTAGAAAGTAGGGTGGGAAAAATCCTAATTCCAGATTGTCAGCAGGATTTCAAGGTCAAAGTCTACTCCTGTTATCTGAGCATAGAGCTTCTGATTTCTGGCCAGTTTTCATTCTAGTAGAATTAGAGAAGGGAAAAAAGTGTCAGGATATTATTTGACTCCTGTATAAATAGGATTAAGACCTACTTTCACTCATATTTATGTGCTTTGCACATAATTATCTTTAAGAAAAAATATTCTTTGGATTGACTTTGCCCCCTGCTTCTTACGTATTTATGATCAGGAACAGGGGAAATAAAAATTGTTAACCTTAAGTCTATTTGAAAGAAAATATATGTCTCACCTTGACAGAAAACCAATTATTGCAGTACTTATAACACTGTGTGCTCCATTTGGTGCTCATAGTCACAGAATATGTTATCTGCCAGTGACATTGTAAAGAGAAAGCACTTCAGGCATGGACAGGAATGGCCAAAGTATCACTCAGATGCTTGATCTTTTAAAGTAATAATGCTTTTTTAAGATGAAATAAGTTTGTGTTGACCTTTTACAAACTTTGAGAGACTATTTTAGGTAGGAGACTATTTTAGGGAGACTTTATGTTTAACCTAAACCAGCTAAATCCAAATTTAGAGATACCAGGGTTGAAAATATACAGTGAACACACAAAGGGTGAGTTTTAAAAATAGCACTTAGCTTTGAGAGGATAATTTCTCCTCCACCCTGGATGTAAGTGTTTCATTCATACTGTCTATAGCATGCTTTGGGGGAGGAAGGGTGGAGGGAAGTGAGAAAAGTCTTTTGAAAAATTCTTGTGCTCATACCAGTGCTTTTTTAGCATCTCTGCTTCTGGGATTTCAGACATTCCCAAACTGGGTCCCACAGTACTTCTAGGGTGTGCGTAAGGGACCCTCGGGATTCTTGTGCCTGGTGCCGTGAGACCTGTCCTCCTGGGTGGCATGTCGCAGCTGTTTCACAGAGTGCATCACATTCCCACCCGGGCTAGGGAGTGGAGGAGCCAGCGTACCCAGCTGAAATGGCAGAGGGATCTAGGGAGCAAGGCATGAATTACCTGGACTGGAATTTGGCTAGGCCTCTGAGTCAATGGGCTTCCCTGATAGCTCAGCTGCTAACCCCAGTTCAATTCCTGGGTTGGGAAGATCAGCTGGAGAAGGGATAGGTTACGCACTCCAGTATTCTTGAGCTTCCCTTGTGGCTCAGCTGGTAAAGAATTCATGTTGCAATGTGGGAGACCTGGGTTAGATCCCTGGGTTGGGAAGATCCCCCTGGAGAAGGGAAAGACTACTCACTCCAGTTTTCTGGCCTGGAGAATTCCATGGACTGTGTAGTCCACGGGATTGCAAAGAATCTGGCACGACTGAGAGACTTTCATTTTCTGAGTCAGTAGCCATAATTCCTATAAAAGTATTCTATCATTAAAACATTTTATATCCACTTTGGGCTTCCCTGGTGGCTCAATGGTAAAGAATCTGTCTGCAGTACAGGAGATCCGAGTTTGATCCCTGGGTAGGGAAGATCCCCTCAGGAGGAAATGGCAACCCAGTCCAGTATTCTTGCCTGAAGAATCTCATGGACAGAGAAGCCTGTGGGGTTGCAAAGGGTCAGGCACAACTGGGCAACTGAGCACGTACACATACCCTTCTTTATCCCCAGGGAAGTAAAGTCGGCCTCTTTTCCTTTGTAAGGCTTTGTACCTTTGGGAGCTTCACACTTAATAATGAGGAATACCGTGGCCTATATATATTACTGGTGAGGAAGGAAAGCAAGGTTAGCATTTTCCCTGAAAGATATCAGGGCAGTACCATTTGTTATGCCTGTAAAGCAGCAGCCTGTAGGCGGCATGAAAATAACAGAATATGCTCAGTTCTCACAAAAGAAACTTAGAGCTTGGTTTGGAGAATAGGAGACACACGATTGTAGAAGAGAGGAAGATAACGTAGCAGCAGAATGTAGTAGACTCACTGGACCTAGTAGTGACATTTAGTTGTGGAAGCAGAAGTAATGCTGAGGAAGTAAAAGTTAAGATGGATGGATGGATGGAAGAAAGGAAGAAGGATAAAGGACACAGATGCAGAAAGTCGTGTAATGCTTGGGCAAAAGATAGAGGATCTGTGGGATATTAGGGGGAAAAGTTCGAAAACATGACGGTCTCTGCCAAGTTGATAACGTTGTCTCAAATACAATGGAGACACTTGAAAGAGGGCATGTAAGACATTACTTGGCAGCAGTGAGTAAGCAGGATAGATTAGCATAGAGTGTAAGATATTGAAATTCTGAAACCTTAAGATAATAAGGGATAAGGCTGACTGAGGTTTCAAGTTGAATCTTGGGGAAAATTGTAATTTTCATAAAGCAAATTGAGAAATCAAAATCAAAGACTGATTTTGNACACTTGAAAGAGGGCATGTAAGACATTACTTGGCAGCAGTGAGTAAGCAGGATAGATTAGCATAGAGTGTAAGATATTGAAATTCTGAAACCTTAAGATAATAAGGGATAAGGCTGACTGAGGTTTCAAGTTGAATCTTGGGGAAAATTGTAATTTTCATAAAGCAAATTGAGAAATCAAAATCAAAGACTGATTTTGATGAAGGACGATGATGAATCAACATGTGTTTAACCTGTGTGTGTGTGTGTGTGTGCTAAATCGCTTCAGTCATGTCCAGCTGTGCACCCCTTGGGCTGTAGGCTCCTTGTCCATGGGACTCTCCAGGCAAGAATACGGGAGTGGGTTTGCCATGCCCTCCTCCAGGGGATCTTCCCCACCCAGGGATGGAGCCTGCCTCTCTTCAGCCTCCTGCACTGGCAGGTGGGCTCTCTACCACTATGCCACCTGTAAGCCCCAGTCTATTTGCAGGTGGAAATACCTAAAGAACCACTGAAAATTGAGTGGGGTCCTTGAGAAAGCGCCACAGGAAGCAGTGCAGTGTACTCCGATGGGTTAAGAGCATCTACTCTGAAGTCAGATTGCCAAGGTTCAGGACTTGTCTTTACCACTTCCTAGTTTTGTGATCTTGGCTTAACTTCCTAACCTCTCCAAACCTGTTTTGTTTTGTTTGTTTGTTTTTAATCTGTAATAAACTGCAGTAATCAATTTAGCTGCTATTTGTGACTTGTTTGCCCAGAGATGATGATAAAAGATACACTAGTGGAAAAGATCACAAAGGAGAGAAGATAGAAAGGAGAGAGAGGAGAGTATAGGACCATGGTTGAGGGAATACCTTCATTTTAATACATGAAAGGAGGAAGTAGAATTAGTTCAAAAGAAGTGAAAGGATATGTCAGAAAAGGAAAATGCAGTGCTTTGAACTCAGAGAGTTTTTGCAAAGGAGGGGATGGCTAGTCATGTTCGATGTTACAAAGAAATGGAAAGAAATGAAGACTGAGAAAAGGCCTTGGTTTTCCAGATGGCAGAATTTCAGTCGTGTGAAAGCAGCAGTCATGAGGATCAGGCTAGTCTGTTATTCATCTTTACCTCCTCCTAAATGAGCATATTGCATGAAATATAATTGGTATTTAATAAGTATTTCCCAAATGGATAAAGAAAAAGCTATTTCTTTGGATTAAAGATTAGATGGAGATAACACGTAAAACCTGCTGCTTTAATAAAACAGCAAGAGAGACACAGACACACATGCCAAGGGGTGATTTCAGGGATTAACCAGGTCAAGGGAATTAACTTTGGTGATAAATAAAACTGAAGCTTATTTGAAGGAAGAGGAAAAAGAATCCCTGGAAAATAATCATATTAGGAAAGAGGGTAAAATGTATGGGGTGGAGTCCTGGAGGTTTTTGGGCTTAGGTGGGGAAAGGACATTCTTTCTCAAGGAGCAAGATGTTGGGAGTGGAGAAGACGGCTGCAGTTCAGCTGAGAATAGGAGAAATGGAAGCCAGATTGAGAGAACAGATTTGAGATGGCCCTTGGGGGTTGTAGTGAGGGGTCCCCCCGAAGCAGTGTGCACTAGATCATTAGCAGGTACAGTGGACATGGCCTTGAATCTAGCCCCGGACTACCTAGGGCTCCACAGGGTCAGGCGACTGCGATGCTGGCAATTTTTAAACATTTAAAGGGGAAGGTTTCGCTTCCTTTAAAAAATGAGCAAACAAAAAAACACATTAATTTGTAAAGCCAGTAAGAATAGCATAGCTAGAATTTAAATCCAACCCTAAAAATGAAAGTGTTAAGTCACTCAGTTGTGTCTGACTCTTTGTGACCCCATGGACTGTAGCCCACCAGGCTCCTCTGTCCATGGGATTCTCCAGGCAAGAATACTGGAGTGGGTTGCCATTTCCTTCTTCAGGGGGTCTTCAGACCCATGGATCAAACCCAGGTCTCTCACATTGCAGATTCTTTACCATCTGAGCCACCAGAGAACCATAGGTAAAGCAGAAGCCCTTGTTGTCATTCTTTTCTTTCTAGGGTGGATCTGGCAGGACAGAGGAGGTGTGGAGGAAGTCAGAAAGCAGAAAATTGGGAAGAAAATTTTATTCTACAGGAATGACAGCCAGAATTATACCATTTTGGAATGTTTGGTAGCAGATTTCTTTTCCTACCTGAAAGGGAAGCTGGGGAATCTTCAGTTCACAATCTAAATCAGCTACTTCTTTCAGTTTTATTCAATTTCTCTAAATAAACAAAACACTCTGCAGGCAGCTTTTACTGTTTGAGTTGTATATCATTTCATCAGCAGGAAACCGCTGCTTATAGAGAAAAATTACTACAGATCAGGAATATGAAATATTGCGAAGACATAAGCTAGTTTGCCAGCAAAAACCTTTGCCAACAAAGGTCTGTCTAATTAAGGCTATCGTTTTTCTAGTAGTCATGTATGGATGTGAGAGATGGACTATAATGAAAGCTGAGTGCGAAAAAATTAATGCTTTTGATCTGTGGTGTTAGAGAAGACTCTTGAGCTTCCTTTGGACTGCAAGGAGATCCAACCAGTCCATCCTAAAGGAGATCAGTCCTGAATATTCATTGGAAGGACTGATGTTGAAGCTGAAACTCCAATAATTTGGCCACCTGATACGAAGAGCTGACTCATTTGAAAAGACCCTGATGCTGGGAAAGATTAAAGGTGGGAGGAGAAGGGGACGACAGAGGATGAGATAGTTAGATGGCATTACTGACTCAATGGACATGAGTTTGAGTAAACTCTGGGAGTTGGTAACGGACAGGGAGGCCTGGCATGCTGCGGTCCATGGGTCGCAAACAGTTGGATATGACTGAGCAACTGAACTGAACTGAACTGATAAGCTAGTTCATCCTGGCTGTTTTATTGGCAACCTTTAATAAGGCTTATTACCATGAACACTGGATTTTATGTGCCTTTGCTTACTTTCCTATCTGCATACCTCTGGTTCATTGATTGTAATGATAAAGACTTTTGGTTAGATAAGTTGTTTTTTTAAATGGGAGGATAATTGTCACACAACACTGTGTTGGTTTTTGCCATACACCAACATGAATCAGTCACAGGTATATACTTGTTCCCTCCCTCCTGAACCGCCCCCATCTCCCACCCCCTCCCCCTCCGGGTTAGATAAGATTTCCCTGAAGCATTGACATGCTGCTGCTGCTGCTAAGTCACTTCAGTCGTGTCCGACTCTGTGCGACCCCATAGACAGCAGCCCACCAGGCTCCCCCGCCCCTGGGATTCTCCAGGCAGGAACACTGGAGTGGGTTGCCATTTCCTCCTCCAATGCATGAAGGTGAAAAGTGAAAGTGAAGGCTCTCAGTTGTGTCTGACCCTCAGCAACCCCATGGACTGCGGCCCATCAGGCTCCTCCGTCCATGGGATTAGTGACGAATTTTCTAAAAAGTTTGTGTCATGTTTCAGTTTTTCTAAGGTCACTACAGAGGCAGTGAACCCAAAGATTCCTGTAGAGGTAGATGTGATCAGAAGGTGTTTCTTTTTTCCTTTTTACAGAAACTGTCTTCCCACGCCTGTATTCGTTCCCTGTTCTTTCTCCCTTTGCTGTCGCTATTGATGTTTAGTATCTAATTACCTTTACTTTTTTCTTCCTTTACCACCTGATTTCCCACAAACAACACTGTGTCTTGAGTTCTCACTTCTGACTTCTAAGCTCCAGAAGACATCGTTACACCATTCTGGAAATTTGGTATCTTTTATGCTGAGTTTTTTGATGCCCTGGATGTTGTTTCTCTAGTTCCCAAGGGGTCTCATGTCTAACTTGACCCCATTATATCAGTCCTCATTCATTCACTCATTTATTGGACACAGATTTGTTGAGCAGCTTCTAGGAGTGGGCCCAGTTCTAGATTCTAAAAATATAGATGTGAGCAAACTTAGTATGAGAGAGGCTGGAGGAGCCATTTGTATAGATAAGTGCTCTGCAGTAAATAAAACAGACCTGTAAGTTAGACAGTGAGTTCAAGTGGGGTTAGTTTGGAGAGGCCTCTCTGAGGATGTTCACATTTGAGCTAAGACATTAATCATGAGAAGAAGCAAAAGATGAGAAAATATGAGAGAAGGACATTCCAAGTCAAAAGACCAAGGTGACGATGAGCTTGCATAAGAGTAGGAAGAAAGTCATTACATCTAGAGTGTAATTAGGAGGAGAGAAGTGCACAGTGATCTTTGGGAGGAGGGCAGAGGACAGATTGGGTAGTCTTTCAGCCAGTATCAGAGAGTTCGAATCTTATTTTAAAGCAGTGGTAACTCAACATTCAGAAAACTTAAGATCATGACATCTGGTCCCATCACTTCATGGCAAATAGATGGAGAAATAATGGAAACAGTGAGAGCATTATTTTGGGGGGGCTCCAAAATCACTGCAGATGGTGACTGCAGCCATGAAATTAAAAGATGCTTGCTCCTTAGAAGCAAAGCTATGATCAACCTAGACAGCATATTAAAAAGTAGAGACATTACTTTGCCAACAAAGGTCTGTCTAGTCAAAGCTATGGTTTTTCCCGTGGTCATGTATGGATGTGAGAGTTGGACTAGAAAGAAAGACTTTTGAACTGTGGTGTTGGAGAAGACTCTTGAGAATCCCTTGAGCTGCAAGGAGATCTAACCAATTCATCCAAAAGGAAATTAGTCCTGAATATTCATCGGAAGGACTGATGCTGAAGCTGAAACTCCAATACTTTGGCCACCTAATGTGAAGAACTGACTCCTTGGAAAAGACCCTGATGCTGAGAAAGATTGAAGGCAGGAGGAGAAGGGGATGACAGAGGATGAGATGGCTGGATGGCATCACCGACTCGATGGACATGAGTTTGAGTAAGCACCAGGAGTTGGTGATGGACAGGGAAGCCTGGCGTGCTGCAGTCCATGGGGTTGCAAAGAGTCAGACACGACTAAGTGACTGAACTGACTGACTGAAGTCATGTGGAGGATTAGCAAGGAAGTGATATGACTAGATTTTGTCTGAAAAATCTGGCCACCATATGGGAAAAAAAAAATTGGATGTGTAAGTGAAAAAAAAAGACTACTTAGAAGACTCTTGAAGCCTATGAGGGATGAGAAAGTGGCAGTAAATATGGTAAGAAGGATGCATTTTGGAAGGAGACAATATAGGACTTGTTGATGGAAGGATTGTGAAGTGAGAAGGAAAGGGGAGCGGCATGGCTGCTAAATTTATAGCCAGGTCAACTCTCCAGTGATGGTACTGTTAACTGAGATGAGCAGTAGTGGAATAGAGTTAGATTGGGGTGGGAAATCGAGAGTTCAGGTTTTTGATGTGTGAAATGTAAGATTCCTCATCCTGCAGAGAAACCTTTTACCTATTAGCAACTTATTCCCCATTCCCACCTCCCTTCTTTCCCCTGCCAACTGCAGCCACTTGTCTGCTTTCTGTTTCTATAGATTTTTTGTTTTAGGAACTTGATAAATGTATGCGTGCTCACCTGCTTCAGTTGTGTCCAACTCTTTGCAACCCCATGGACTGTAGCCCGCTAGGCTCCTCTGTCCATGGGATTCTCCAGGCAAGAATACTATGCTCTCCTCCAGGGGATCTTCCCAACCCAAAAATCGAACCTGATTTCCTGCACTGCAGGCAGATTCTTACTGCTGAGCCACTGGGGAAGCCCAGTAGACATATAGACATACATTATGTAGTCTGTTATGACTGGCTTCTTTCATTTTGTGTAGTATTTTCAGAGTTCATGTATGTTGTAGCATGTTTTATTGTTGAATAATGTTCTGTTGTATGGATCTACCACAATATGTTTATCCATTCATTAGTTAATGAGTATTTGGGTTGTTTCCACTTTTTGACTATTAGTATAAGTGATACCTCCTTAAACATTTGTGTTTAAGTTTTCTGTGTAAACCTGTGTTTTTACTTTTCTTCTGTATGTGCCTAGGAGTGGAAAAAATTATATACACACACAAAATACACACATTTGAGGAATAAAAAATAAAGAATTTATGAAAAAAGCAGTTCCCTATGGTATAGTATAGAAATTGATGACTAACCTGATAATTTTCATTATAAAATATGTACGTGTAACACATGAGTAAGAAAATACTGTAACTTAGATATTTTGATGTGTGAAAAAAAAACAGAAATAGTTTCAAAGGAAGAAAGTGAATTATGACCATCTTCCTTTATGAGGAATAGACATCACACTAAGTTAGATGGTCTTTGTTTTATCATTATTTTAAATTAGTTGTGCCCAGAGTTGAAAGGAACATCTGTTTCATGTCAAAAAATCATCAGTCCAACCTGTCTATTCCTATATGATCTCCTTACTCATCTCAACTGTTACTAGAAAGAATTTGACATGGGGATCTCTATTTTCATCATGGATTTTTTAGAATATTGATGCAAATATGTATTTTTCTTTTGAATGGGATGTGTGGTAATATTCTTTTACTAGCCCCACCCCTTCTTGTTACCCCTTTGTAGGAAAGAAGAGTCTGTTTCTGCCCATTACTTGCCAGACTGTGGTGAATACCCACAGTCTGTGGACAGTGGACAAAATAACTTGCTAGATATTTTGCTTTTGTCTTGGGGAGCTATTTGGGGAAACGATTGGGTGATTAGGGGCTGCTGAGAAGTGGACTGAAGTTATCTTTCACTAAATTTCCAGATTAACTTTGTGATTTTCAGTGAAAAGTTTCCATTTTCACCTTTTAATTGAAGACTGAATTTAGGATACACTAAAGGCCCAAGAATGTTGCCTTTCTCATGAAATTTGAGTAATGAGTTTCAGTGCTTTTTTTGCAGCAATGTATTGATATTTTCTTGATCTGGCAACATAAGATTAACCCATTTGTGCATATATTGTACTTCTAAGTGCTAAAAAAGAACTAAGGAACTTTTTTTTTAAGGGATATTCTAATTCAGTTAGTATTTGTTTACAACATAAAAATGCAAAAAAATACACTTTGCATTAATGGCAAGACATATGTTGAATGGATTCTATGTTGCCATGTATGTTTACTATTTGACGGATATTTCCAAGAGAATTGATAAGTATTTTTTGCCACATGACATCTTTCCTAAAATGGTTTAATTATTTAGTAGTTTTGGAAACTAGGTTGGATGAATTTCCTTTCAGATTTGACTATCCTCAATTTTTAGTGATGTGCAGAAATTCATATTAGAAAAGCTTGCTTTAATATTTGAAATAGTTAATATCTGCTGATGTTATTTTATTATGTATTTTAGTATCTTCATTCAAACCAGGTAGATAGCCAGCCAGATGGACGGGATTCCCAAGGCAGAAATACAGGGATTGAGTAAGGTACCAAATATATTTGCCAGAATCTAAAGGGGAAGACAACACATAAAAGATATTTTTTTTGCATTCTCCCATGGTGCAACATTGTATTTTTTATTAAACAAAATCAGGTTGGTAAGTCAACTAGAAATATGAGACTGGTTAACTTTCCCACACATTCTTTCTCCCTTGTGGGTTTTTATATGGTTATATTTAAACAGCCTCATGAAACCATTATTTATGGAGGATATTGGAAGGGAACATGTACAGACCATTTTGTATAATATTCAGATCTAATTTAGGAAGAACTATCAGAAAACAAAGTGCAGTAATTTCATAGATAGTAGTTTAATTCATTGATTAATCTAACTTAATGGTCTGCCTTGCAGTAGTGATTTTCAGAGAGATACTTGATTCTTCACTTGTTCTTATGTGTCTGCAGTATCTGAAAGTTGTGACGTCAGTTAAGAGAGTTGGAAACTGATTTCTTAATCAGCAAGATAACCTTAGGTAATTTGCTGAACTGTTCATGATTTGAAAGGCTAATCTGGAGTTGTGAAAAATAATGAGGGAACCTACAAGGCACGTTGTTGTAGGTATGTATATTCCATCTGACTGTGGCTTCCCAGGAGAGGGTGCATTGCACCTGTGACCCAAATGTGATCTTCCTTCCACTCTTTCTCAATGCATGTTCTCATTTATTATTGAGCTAAATGTTTTGTTTTGGACATATTTCCAAGTTTATTAATGTAAAGAATATATTCATTAACTAGATGACACAAAATGTTTACTAAAGAATTACGGAAATGCTATTAATTCCTTAGCAAAAACATTAAAGAGAGACAAGGATAGATGTAATTAGTAGGTTATTGTAAGATAGACATAACATGAAATCTACCGTTTTAACTATTTTTAATTGTACAGTTTAATGCTGTCAGGAACAGTCATATTGTTGTACAACCATATCAGTATCCATTTCCAGAAATTTCTCATCTTCCCTAACTGAAATTCTGTACCTATTAAATAATAACTCCATTTACCCTCCCCTTCAGCCCTGGGTAACCATCTGATCTTCTGTCCCCATGAATTTGACTCTTCTGTGTATTTCCTTGGAGAAGGAAATGGCAACCCAAAGTGAACTATTTCAATATTTGTACTTTTGTGACTGGCTTATGACACTTAGCATAATGTCCTCAAGGTCCATTCATGTGTCAGAATTTCCTTCCTTTTTACGGCTCATTGATACCCTATTATAGGTATATACCACATTTTGTTTAGTTGTTAATCTGTTGGTGAAGAGTTAGGTTACTTCCATTTTTTTGGCAATTGTGAACATAGTAGGGATTTTTAACAGTCTATCCAAAAGGCTATATGACCATTAAATTGAACATCCTAACGGGGTGAAAAACAAAGGAATAGAATGTGTTTATAATTTTGATTTCTTTATTATACACAGTAATGTGTGGGGTCATTTTATTCAAGTATATTATATTTTGTAAAGCTATTTACCATGAATATTCTACTACATGGAGTGTTGCAGTATATGTCATGATGTATATTTATTTACCTGAAGGCAAAAATGTCATTCTTAATAATATATATGTTTGGCATTATGATAGGGTTTGCCAGTTCTAAACTCTCATTTCCTTTTTGACTTTTTCAGTGTATGATAATAAGATAATGAGTCAAGAGAAGTGAGGGGGATATTTTTGACTTTTTTTTTTAACCCTTTACCTTTGCAGTTTATAAAGTTTTTTTCTCTAGCCTTTGGCCTGGCTTTCATAATTAATTTTCATTTGACTAGTTTTATCATATTAAGTTTCGTATGAATGAAGGACCATACCACTTATGTTTTCAAATCTAAATGCCATTATTAATTGTAGTAATACTTTGAAAAATTGTGGTTTATTGAGTACCTCATTGCAGTGATATGGAGTGCTTCCTGTGCCCTAGGCTTGCAAGGTGTCTGCAAACTTCATTCAAATTTTGCAGGGGCTAATTTAGATATTAAAAGAAAGTATATGCCATTGTATTGCTTGCTTCATTTCACTTGTTTTAAAACAAATATGAAACAAACTTTGATTAAATCCCATTATTAACTTTTGTAGTGAATTGCCTTTCTAAATCAGTATCTTTTAAGTGCTAGGGTGTATTGAGGTATGGTATGCAGTGTTGTTTTCTGGGACTAATCTAGGTGGAGATTTTAAGGTTTAAAATACTTTACATTTAATGTCTAATACTAGATACAATAAAACTGTATTTAAAATATGTCAGTATCAAGTAGCAGCATCTAAAATTCCTTTGAAATAAATTGGATGACTTGGACGATCTGATTGCCTGTGAATATTTCAGAGAGACATTTTAAGTGGGAAAGAAAGCCTCTTTGAAAAGTCTTCTTGAAGTTTGCTATGTTAATTTTTCTTTTTGTATCTTTAAAATGATTTATTGGACCAAATGATCAGATCCTAACTCCATTGCTTCTAAGTGATAGATTTGTTATTGAAAGATGGCAGTAAGCACAACTATGGGGATGTTAATGGGTGGGATTCTTTTTATTTTAGTGATTAATCAGTAGACTTTTCATTCAGTATAAGATGTAAATGAGATACTTTTTCCTAAATGATCTCTCTGTATATATTCTTGAGTAGTTATATAAAGCTAGTGGAGTCTTTAAAAATCTGTCCTAACAAAGAAAAAGGATACTTTGCATTTTTATTATTTCTGATATTCTAAATTTTAGCCATTTTGTTTGAAGGAAGTTGTGGGAACTCATATTCTGTTGCTGTTAGCAGAGGTGATATGCTAATGTATTATGTAAATATACTTTCTCTAATGTCATGCGGTTTTATGTCTGCTTGTCTCCCTTTTGTTTTTCCTCCTAATTGTTTTATTTTCAGTGTAAAAATTTTCTCAGCCACCTTTTTGTTTCTTAGAAAATTGCTGTTTATTAAGTTACTGCAACTATACTTTAACCTTATTGAGCGTCAATTCTTTATTATTAGAACAGGAATTAATAGCCCTTGTCTTGAGTCTCTCTCAGGGTTATTGTGAAAATCAAACAGTTTAATGTGAAACATTCCGCAAATTGTGAAGCACCCCTATACATTTTATTAATGTCTATAAAGGCAGAATTGTAAGTATATCTTCTGTGTGTTATTCTGCCTTAGGCTCCTATGTGCTATTGGTGTTACAGTTTCTCTACTAGGCAGGTAATTTCATTGTCAAGTGTGTGTGTGTTCTTATGTGTTGTGGATCGTTTTCAGAAACTACTTTATTAATTTGACTGTACATTATAATCTGCAAGTTTGTCATATAAAAGAATAAAAAAATCTTGGTTCACTTAAGTTTATTTTTTTCTGCCTTTTTTTTTTTTTTTTTTGAGACATTTAAAAAAAGTGGGGTGTTCACATTTTATTCTTGTTTTCCCTTTGTATTAACTTGAATGTATATATTGCATTTAGAGAAATACAACTGTGTCCACAGTAAAACATGTTTTCACATTAGCTTTCCAAATTTGTTGTATCTTGTTGATTATAAAGGTGTTGTCACTTTAATAACCAGTCTTTCCAGACTGTCAGCTAGTTCGTGAAATCCTGAAGCTGTTTTGTCATTAATGCTTGGACTTCCCATTCTCTTATTGTCAGTAGATAAGATTGAACAATTGGAGCTATTTGGTTTGCATACTCATTAGTGCTTTGTATATATGCTATCTACTTGCAAAACTTATTTTTGAGAAGGTTAAATCTAATAGGTCAGTGAAAAAGAACAATATTCTATGTTATATTCTAATTACTTTGCCCTGTAGTATATTAGAATATAGTACAGTATTATTTTGGAAATTTGTTAGTTGTTATTTAGCAGGAGGTTCTATGACTTTTCTTTCAGTTATTAAGTCTGAATTAAATCAGATGAAAATCATCACAGGTTTTCCATGCCTATATACGGTTGCATTTTAGAAAGAACTAAGACAAAAGAAATAAGGAACTTAAACAACTGGACTAATCTCTTACAACCAACATCTAGAATAGGGCTTTTATATTACTCTTGATCTTCTGTGTTTCATAGGGATTTTTTGTGTTAAGATTTTTATACCCCCTGCTGAAAGATAAAACACATCAATTACCCTTATCTAAAAAAATTGCTAAGCATGAGAATTTCAAACAAAATTCCCATCTTTTCATTCTATTATAGAAGTCAGGTGGAAATGTTATATTTAAAAATAAAAGTTGTTTTTTCCTTAAATTTTTTTTTTCTCTTGTCAGTTCTGTTGAAAGTCAGAATGGAAACTTGTTCTCATTTGTACATATTTGGCTTACTCTTTGGCTTACCAGTGGTTGAGTCATGAACACAGTTACTTTGTGCTATGTGTTTTAAAAGGCAGATGTCAAGTAATCACCTTATGAAAAGGCCTATTATAATTATATGTATGCATCAGAGTTTACTCATGAAGAAAATGACACTTATATAATTTCGTACTTTAAAAACTACATGCTTGAGCAGAGCGTATATTTCTATATTTAAGAAGTGAAATGGCCCTTTACCTTTAAGTAAAAACATGTTTAGAAACTATTTTTTTCTCTGTCTCTGCTTTTAGAGTGATAGTCGAACTTTCAACAGAGTGGCAAGTTAACTTTTGGTAATTTCAACGTTATGGAAATTGTATTTAAATTTATGATTTTCCCTGACCCCTTGACTCTTATTCTCTTTACTTGTGGATTTTTAGCTCATTTAACTCATTTAAAAGTAGCTGAAAAAAGTAGAAAAAGAACTGATGTTCAGTTTGGCAATTAAGAAAGACAGGTACTTGCTGAGAACTGTTTTTTTTTTTTTTAAATCAGACCAGCATTTAGTGTCCTCTTGGATCTCTCATTTGTGGTGTTCATGCCTAGACATTTTAAAGCTAACCAAAGAGAAAACGCTTTTGCAGGAGAAAAGACACCGACTGAGACTCCTTTCCGTAAATATAGTGAAAGTGAACAAGTCGCTCAGTTGTGTCCAACTCTTTGCGACCCCATGGACCCATGGAATTCTCTAGGCCAGAATACTGGAGTGGGTAGCCTATCCCTTCTCCAGTGGATCTTCCTGACCCAGGATCAAACTGGGGTCTCCTGCATTGCTGGCAGTTTCTTTACCACCTGAGCTATCGGGGAAGCCCCTGCCATAATTATTAGGCAACCGCTGTTACAGGGGTACAAGGGAGAGTTACAAGTATTTCTTTTGAAAATGTCCAGAAGCCTCAAGAGATGGTGCTTTTCTTGATGCTGGTTTACTGAATAACCAGGAGTCATTCACACGCTGCTCTGTCATTTCAGTCTGTCTCTTTGCACAAACAACTCTAACGACCTGAATCCTCTTTTTCATGCCTCTCCCCTAATCTACCTGTGTTTCCCTTCAAAATTTATACATTCTTTAGTGGGCATAGTTTTGGTAAATCTGTCCTACATGGGCTCTTTTACTTTATATTTATTACCTATTTTTATTAATTTTATCCTTTGTTTGAGATTACTTGGAAATTGGGGAATAACTACTCATATGTCTTTTCATTTGTATTGCCTAGCACTTCTCATAGAGCATGATTTCTTGACATGCATTTTTTAAGACAACATGCTTTATGGGCGAGGTATGTATGTTTTAAAGAAAGAGGCACACATACAGGGTTATCGTTACCATCTTTCTAAATTCCATATATATGCGTTAGTATACTGTATTGGTGTTTTTCTTTCTGGCTTGCTTCATGCTGTATAATAGGCTCCAGTTTCATCCACCTCATTAGAACTGATTCAAATGTCTTCTTTTTAATGGCTGAGTAATACTCCATTGTCTCCAATTAAAGTGAATAAATTTATATTTAAAAAAAGAAATAGGCATGGACTCTTCAAGGAGGAGTCATAGTGACTAATAAAAACTCAAATTTTGTTCCTTTTGCTTGAATATTGTGTAAAAAGTCACATTTGAAAGATGGCCAAAGAAAGATAGCTATAGAAAGAAACATTTTCAAGTCTTTAAAAAGGGATATATTAAGAAGTATTCAGAAGAGCTAGCATTTGCTTTAACTCATTAACTTACCCTGTGAGTGTTGCTGAAATTTCGGCTGTGAATATAGATACCGTGTCTTTTAACTTATGTTCCCTCCTTTGTATCACACAGGGCACAGGGCAGGATGGGGGAGTTCTTAAAGGTCTTTTAGTTCAAAAGTTCCCATATCGCAGGCCCAGGGCCCTTGTCATTGAATTACTTCTCGAGGTCTTTGTATCCATGTCTACTGGTTAACCTGTGTGAAGATATGTGAACTCCCGTACCATGACAACATTGTGAATGAGTGCCATTTTGATTAAGGGCAGATTCGTTTAAAAGTTTTACTGAATTCACACAGCTCAACCCATAATACTAGGGCCTCCTCCACCGTCATGTGATAGTTGGGTGTTTTGACTTTGGAAGGTGGATGCTGATGCCTCAGGAGCCAAGGCACTGCTGCAGGAGTGCAGTTGCCTGCTTTCAAAGATGAGGAAGCTGGGCCCCAGGAGGTGAAATGACCCATCCGACATTACAGTGGAGAGTATCAGAGCCAAGATGTGGGTGCAACTCTCGTGTTTGTGGTTCTAGAATCACATAGAACTATGAACTTATTACAGTATCAGGTGGTGTGGTGGTAAAGAATCTGCCTGGCAATGGGTTTGGTCCCTGGGCTGGGAAGATCCCCTGGAGTAGGAAATGACAACCCACTCCAGTATTCTTGCCTGGAAAATCCCATGGATAGAGGAACCTAGCAGGCTACGGTTCATGGGGTCTCAAAGAGTCCAACATGTCTGAGCACAGCATAACAATAACATTGAGCCTAACAAAGAGGAATGGAATTTGTGAGAAGGAGTGATATGAAGAGAGCAGTAACTTTTTCTTAGATTACTTTAAATGTTTTGAAGTGGTTTTTTTTATTTTTTTTTTTATTTTTCATTTTTTTACCACTGGGGAATAAGAGGCAAGGGATAACTTGATTAGGGAAGATAATATTTTATAGTGTTTATGGAAATTGTTTCTGTTACACTGTTAACTTTACTCCTTGGAAACTTACTAGTGATAGCAGAATCGTCATTTTGATAATACTCTTAAACTTTTTGAAGTAATTTTTATAAATATAATTTTATATCTTTATAACTCTGAGAAACAGACTTTAGGGAGGGTTTGATGAGCTCTTTTAAGACTCGGGAATGCTGTTAAACAGAAATGAATGGCCTATGGTCTCTTAGTTTTTGAATCTATGTCTCTTAATCTTCAGTTTTATTTTATGTCCATTGTCTGTATTTTAATTTTGTGGCATGTTTTTGCTTTCCTGTGTTTCTTTAGTGAGGGAGTATATTTATAGGAAAGAAGTGGAAATGCCAGTCAGTCTGTTTTGATTTTTGTAGCATGTCTTAAAGAATCAATTGGTGACTGCATTGAAATTGATGACTTAATGTCCAAGGGTTATATATATTGTATTTTTTCAAGTCAGTGACTTGAAATATGTGATACCACAGTAGCTGCTAAATACGTAACTTTCTGATAAGACTTTACCAGTTCAGTGGTAACTCTTAAATGTCATGTAAGTTGGCAGGAGAAGGTGTAAATTGGTGCCTTGTGCATTGTCTATGTGAGTGGCATAAGATTACATAAGATTAGAAAAGGCTCAGTTATGCATTCATTCTGCAAAAGGGTCAAGTCAGTGAGTTGAATTGGAGACCCAGTAGAGGAAAGTTGCTCTGAGGAAAGTGATTTAAAGAGCAGTTCTTTTGATCCTTTCTGTAGCCAGGTAAGGGAATTACAGTAAGGCCCAGAATTCTATGAATTTCAGTAAGGTAATGTCATATAAATAAAAAAGGGACCTCAGTTACAGGCCTGGTTCTGTTAATAATGTTGCAGTTTTGGTCCCTCTGTAATTGAGTCCTTGATGAACCTATTCAAAGTAACAGTTCCTCTGCAATGTGTTTGTAGTTTATGGAGGAGGTTTCTATAGCAAATGAAACAAAGGATATGGCCAGTATCACTCGTGAGTGTCTTAGTGAAGTATCTCTAAGAAATAGGAAATACTTTATACCTTTATATGAAATTCTTTCATCTCAGGAGACTTTGCCGTTATCATTTTAATTCATTTTGTCACTTAGAAAAAACTACTACCCAGACAAAAGACATGAGAATAAGAAGTTAACAGAATCTTTAAAAAAATAAACTGAGAAAAAAGTTCACAATGAGTATGTTGTGGAGGTGAATTTGCTGTTAGTACTAGCTGAAAACTTAAGAAAAGATTAGAGCCACCCTTATGGATTCATTAATATATCAGTTCTGTATTGAACACTTACTGCTGTGAGAGACTCAGGATGCTGGGTGGAAATGAGACAGTTCCTGTGCTCATGAAGCTTGTAGTCTAGTGGTGAGAGATACCTCCCTTGTGTGCAGAAGTTCATAAGTGTTATCAAGGAGCTGTGATAGAAACTGATCCTGGAAAGCCAGCTTTACACAGAGTGGCCAGGAAAGGTTTCTCTGAGGATGAGACATGGAATTGAGGCTTATAGGAAGAGAAGTTGAGCATAAGTATATGAAGTGAAAGAAATGGCAAGTGAAAAAGCCAGGATATAAAACAAGATTTGGCATGCTGGAAGGACAGAAAGGTCATTCACATGCAGTTAGGAAGAGTGGAGGGGGCTGACTGCAGATGGACAGGTAAGAAAGAATTCCATTGTGGAAGGTCCTTGCAGTCCATGGATAGTCTTACCAATTTTATTTTGAGAGTATTGCTTAGCCATTGAAATAACTTAAGCAGGGCAAGACATGGTCTAAATTATGTTTATAAAAACAGTCACTCTGGCTTCTGTAGGGTAGCAGATTGAGAAAACATCCAAGAATAGAAGCTTCAAGACTAGTTAGGAGACTATTTGAAATAGTGCAGGAAGGGATGATGATTTGAATATGGGTTTGAGGGTTTGGGGGTTTTTTCTCTAATCTACGGTTATTATTGCTGCAAATTCAATCCTGTGTTTCTCTATTGTCCATTGGAAAGCAATTTTACAATAATCACTGTTTTTTAATCAAAACTATAATACCATAAGAGGCTTTTTGTTGTAAGTTACTGTGGCAAGAAATTAGTTTTAGATGGAAAACCCTGTATGTCTTTACCTGTGATTGTATTAGGCATGCTCTTTGGAAAATTTTGATTAATAATGAATTAATTATAATAGTGCAGGTTTTTTTTAGCTGACTTTTATTTCAGGTACTTCATTAAGTGTTTTCTAAACCACTATCTCATTTAATCTTCAGAATAATCCTGTGATGGACATAGGTACTTACTGCTGTTATCTGCATATTCAAAGTAAGGAAACCAAGGGATTCAGAAGTTAAGGAATTTTTCCAAGGTCATGCAGAGAAGAAATGTGCAATTCGAATTTGAACCTAGTTCTCCTTGATACCACAGCTAAAGCAGTTTTTTTTTTTTTTATTATTAATTAAAAAAGCTAACATAGTCTGAGTGAACTCTGGGAGCTGGTGATGGACAGGGAGGCCTGGCGTGCTGCGATTCATGGGGTCGCAAAGAGTCGGACACGACTGAGCGACTGAACTGAACATACCTTTTATTAAGAAACAATTTACACCTAGTGAAATACACAGATCCTGTGTGTCATTTGGTGAATTTTGGCAGTTGTGTCCATCTATGTAGATACCTCCCCAAACAAAAGACAGATTTATGTCACTACATAATGTTTCTTATGTCCCTTCCAGTCAGTTCCCACTCGCATAAACAACTATTTTTTCTGGGCTCCATCACCATGTATTGTTTTTGCCTCTTCTTGGACTTCATGTGAATAAACAGACACTGTGTACTGTTTTGTGTCTGGCTCCTTTCACCCAGCATAACATTCTGGAGACTCACGTATGTTGTTGCTTATTCTTTCTTATTGCCAAGGAGCAGTATTCCGTTACGATTGCATCATTATATCTACTATCAGTGTATGAACCCATTTACTTGTTTAGGGATTTAAGTTTTTCAGTTCTTTGCTTGGAGAAGGCAGTGGCACCCCACTCCAGTACTCTTGCCTGGAAAATCCCATGGATGGAGGAGCCTGGTGGGCTGCATTCCATGGGGTCGTGAAGAGTCAGACACGGCTGAATGACTTCACTTTCACTCTTCACTTTCATGGATTGGAGAAGGAAATGGCAGCCCACTCCAGTGTTCTTGCCTGGAGAATCCCAGGGATGGGGGAGCCTGGTGGGCTGCTGTCTATGGGGTCACACAGAGTTGGACACGACTGACGCGACTTAGCAGCAGCAGCAGCAGTTCTTTGCTAGTTTGTGAATAAACCTGCTGTGAGCATGTGTGTACAAGAATATCTGTTCATTTCTGTTGTGTAAATACTTAGAAGTAGGATTGCTGGTTCATAGGTAAGATGTATATTTACCTTTTTAAGACGCTGCCAAACAGTTCTCCAAGATGGTTGTACCACTTTATTTCCTGCTGGCACTCTGTATGAAAATTGCAGTTGCTGGATTCTCTACATCAATATTTAGTATTGTCAGTGTTTTAATTTTAGCCATTCTAGTCAATGTGACGGAGAAGGTGATGGCACCCCACTCCTGTACTCTTGCCTGGAAAATCCCATGGACAGAGGAGCCTGGTAGGCTGCGGTCCACGGGGTCGCTAAGAGTCAGACACAACTGAGCGACTTCACTTTCATTTTTCACTTGTATGCATGGAGAAGAAAATGGCAA
Source organism: Neotragus moschatus (assembly GCA_006410615.1). Taxonomy (NCBI): domain Eukaryota; kingdom Metazoa; phylum Chordata; class Mammalia; order Artiodactyla; family Bovidae; genus Neotragus; species Neotragus moschatus. The sequence continues at coordinate 308,890 of SJYA01000919.1, forward strand.
CCCACTCCAGTATTCTTACCTGGAGAATCCCAGGGACAGGGGAGCTTGGTGGGCTGATGTCTGTGGGGTCACACAGAGTCGGACACAACTGAAGTGACTTAGCAGCAGCAGCAGCAATCAGTGTGAAGTGGTATCTCATGGTTTTAGTTTTTATTTCCCTAATGACTAATGATGTTGAGTACCTATTGATGTATCTCTTGACCATTTGTACATTTTTTCTGTTGTTGCTTTTGAGTGTTTAGGGATTTTGTTCTTTAAGTATTTTTGGTATTTCTGTTTTCTCCTAGATTGTAATTTGCTCATTTATTTCCCTAGTAGTGTCTTTTGATGAGCAGAAATGTTTAATCCTGATGAAAATTTATCAGTTTATCAGTTTTGTCTTTCATAGTTACTGTTCTGTGTCTTATGAAGTCTTTGCTTCACAAAGGTGTTTTCTCCTAGAAGATTTATCTTAGCTTTAGAATTCAGTCTCTGATCCCTTTAGAATTTATTTTTGTATATGGTATGTGGTAAAGGGCAGGGTTCATTTTTTTCATGTTTATCTCATTGTTCCAGCACCTTTATTGAAAAGACTTTTCCCCACTGAATTGCCTTGGCACCTTTGTCAAGTCAATTGACCGTATATGTGAGGGTCAGTTCTGGACAGTAGCCTGATTCATTTGTCTGTCTTTATGCCAATACCACAATGTCCTGTTTATAGCTTAATTAGATAGTGTATGTTGTCTAAGTTTGTTCTTTTTCAAACTAATTTTATTTCTCCTAGGTTCTTTTATTTTTTATATAGCTTTTAGAAATGACTTGTCAATTTTTCTTAGAAAAATAACCCACCAGGATTTTTATTTGAATGGTGTTGAACTTGTATATAAATTTTGTGAGAATTGACCTATTGACATTGTCTTCCAACCTGCATACATGGTTTTACCTCTCCATTTATTTCATAGGACAGACTGTATGATCACTTTACTCTAGTAGAGCTAGGGAATTCCCTTTTAAATCTAATATGACACCATTTCTTAGACAACATACATTTCATGTTAGAAGAGTCTGTCTCACAAAAGACTATGTTTCATTACATCATGAGGAGTAGTTAAAAATTCCCCATGTATTTGGTTCTGAAGAAACTTTGCTTTCCCCCCAAAACTGGTCTTTTACTACGAATTTCTGTTTTGCACTAATGAAATTATGCTCTCTCATGGTTTAATTCAATTACCTAGTAAGTTGGTCTGTGATAACTAGTATTCTCATGAAATATTGCAAATGGTGCAATTTATTTTATGTGGAGGTAGTCAAATTCTCTCAGAGTAATGAATATAGCTACATTTTCTAAGTTTAGGAGAAATATGTTTGCCTTATAAATAATGAAAATAATAGCTTTGGGAATTTGACTGTGCCAGTGGTGATTAAAATAAAGAGTGATTGAGAGCATTCATCTTTCAATATGTAACATCGGAAGAGTTCCCTCACGGGGTTATTGTGTGTACCTCATGGCGGGGGTGGGGGAGGGTTATTGGGAGCTTTGCAGCATGAAATGTAGGACAAGTGCTGAGTACTTGAGTACATTCCTGGGCATAAAGTAAACTCTCAATAGACTTCTCTTTTTAAAAGTAATTTTTATTGCCTTGAATTTGCTTTACAGTATTAGGTTTTACTATAAAGCAAAGTGAATCAGCTATACGCATCAGCTATCCCCTCTTTTTTTCATTTCCTTCCCATTTAGGTCAACACAGAGCTTTGAGTAGAATTCCCTGAGCTATACAGCAGTTTCTCATTAGTTATCTATCTTATACATAGTATCAATACTGTGTATATATTAATCCCAGTTTCCTAATTCCTTTTACCCACCCCTTCCTATCTGGATCTAGGGATCTTCAAACTTCTATCTCCTTATTTGTATCCTTTTTTTTTATTAATTTTTTTTTTTTTTAATATTTGTTTGGCTGTGTCAGACTTTGATTGCATTATGCTGGTCTTTTGTTGCAGCACACAGACTCTAGCTATGATGTACATATTAGTTGTGGTACACATACTCAGTTGCTCCATGGCATGTGGGATCCTAGTTCCATGACTAGGGATTGAACCCAGGTCCTTTGCATTGCAGGGTAGACTCTTAGCCACTGAACTACCAGGAAAGTCTCTCTTTATCTGTATCTTGATCCAGGACAAGCTCTAGGTGTAGGCATTCAAACTGTTGAATCTCTTGTGCTTTTGCTTTAGAGTACTGTCATAGATCTTAAGAGTTCAGATTCTTTGTAAAAGTGCTGCTTTTTTCAAATATTAATTTGGTTTTGAATCTTGCCTGCCAATCAAATAAACTGTACCATTGTCCTTCAGTTGTGATTGGCACTTTGCGATCCCATGACTTTAGCTCGCCAGGCTCCTCTGTCCTTGGGATTTCCCAGGTAAGAATACTGGAGCAGGTTGCCATTTCCTTCTCCAGGGGATCTTCCCAACCCAAGGACTGAACCTATGTCTCCTGCACTGTAGGCAAATTCTTTACTTCTGAGCCATTGGGGGAAGCCTGTGTGCCTGTGTGTGTGTGTTTGAGTGTGTGTGTGTATCACTGTCCATTTTACTTGAAGGATTTTTTTTTTTTCTTTTACTAGACTGGAAATTATTGCTAATGTATTGGAATGAAACTCCATCAGTTTTTTTCTGTATCCAGTGGTAGTGGTTAATTTATGGTCTCATGGCATTTGTTATTATCTTAGCACTGCTGCTGCTGCTAAGTCGCTTCAGTCGTGTCTGACTCTGTGCAACCCCATAGACAGCAGCCCACCAGGCTCCCCTGCCCCTGGGATTCTCCAGGCAAGAACACTGGAGTGGGTTGCCATTTCCTTCTCCAATGCATGACAGTGAAAAGTGAAAGTGAAGTCGTTCAGCCGTGTCTGACTCTGCGACCCCATGGACTGCAGCCTACCAGGCTCCTCTGTCCATGGGATTTTCCAGGCAAGAGTACCGGAGTTGGGTGCCATCGCCTTCTCCACCTTAGCACTAGATATGTATTATTTTTGACTTTTAATTCCTACATAATAGCTGGATTTTACCATTTTCATCTGTAAGATATTACATCACATCATCTTTTATGGTGTCATTTGAAATGTGGAGCTAATTGGTATAAGTTAGCTACAGACATAAGAGACTTTAAATGTAGATATTAGCTGTCAGTTTTAAGTCTGAGATGGAGTAGGGAGGGTGGAAAGGAAAAAGGAATACATTGGAATATAGTTCAGTGCTTTTTGTCAGGTGATTTTTAACATTTTTAAAGATGGAATCTCACTAGACTCAGATTTATGGGTCCCTTTTCCCCTCTGTGACTAGGATATGAATGTGTGTCTGTGTGCTGTGAATTTATATCTATTTCTCTAAATCTGTTTGTATAAATTTAAGTACTATGAAGATTAAATAGGATCTCTCATCTTTGGCAGTGTGCCCAAGAAACTCAGAGACTATTTACCTCCAAATCCCAAACTGATGTTTAAGTAAATATATGTCACACAGTTCAAAGTTGAAAAGATACCAGTGAGGCCAGAGATTGTTTCCTTTGAAATATCGTTTCCTGATTGGAGTGTTTCATTTGCAATACACTCTCCCACCCCAAGGCAGATTGCAACTGGCCAGAAGGATGATGTTTCCTATGTCCAAATCAGCTGGCAAGTGATAGAAGTGATCATGGTTTCCAGAGATTTTAATAAATACCTATTTGGAAAAATATGATAGAATTCTAAATTTTAAATATCTTTTAAACAAATAGTTCCATGAGCTCTCCTAACAAACATGCCTATTAAAATATTCAACATTCCACTTGAACTCACTTATCCTACTTACTAGTATAATAAATAAGTTTATTTATTATATTTATTTATTATATATGTTTATTATTTTATTTATATTAGATATATATTTTTATTAACCTACCTAATAAAATAGGTTCTTTATTTCTTATATTTTTGGTTTTGGCTATGTAGGCATAGCTTAATTTTAATTTTTGTAGTTGTTTTAGTATAAAGATTTTAAGAAAACAGTTGGTACAAATAAATTAGATAATAAAATCAGATTCATTACAATTTGAATATTCAAAGCCAGATATGATGGTTCAAGCTCAAAGAACATGTGTAACTTTAGGTATTTCTGAGGAAGATGATCTAAATGAATTGCTTCTTAGCATGCTTAATGTGTTAGGCTCTGATATGAAAATAATTGCATTTTTAAAATGAGCGATAATCAACTTTTCACATTACTACACCTTCCTTTGAGAGTAAAAAGTTCTTGTTAAGATGATAGTTCGTTATTTCTACCAAATAAAGCTAAGTGATTATATTGATCAACTAAAGCTTTTCCCCCCTTCACTGGAAAATAAAAAGGAAAGGATACTATATGTGTGTGGGGGGGGGTATGGTGAGCCTATATATGTTTATATGTATTACTGAAATTGCTTTGAAATACAGTAAGTGTTCAGAATAAATTCTTCAGGTCTTAAGAAGTAATATGTCACATTTTCTGCATGTGTGTGTATCAGAACCAAAGTGGTGGGGTGTTTCATCTGAGAATGTGCTACTATTATCAATAGTATTTGAGAAAACCGAACTCAGTGGACTGAATACAATTTTCTTTACAAGTTTCTTTGAAGTATTAGGATTCGTTTCATTAATGTAAATTGTGAGGATATATACAAAATTCTGGGAGTGTTGTGTATGATGTTATTGCAAAAAGGCAGTTTTTTTATTTTAAAACCTGCTGTGTCCGTAAGATGAGTGTTTATTTATCCATCTATTTGTCCACTTTATTTTGTAGAGCAGTTAGGTTTTCTATACATTTCCTGCCCCAATGTGGACATCTCAGCAGCCATCAACATGCTCTACCACTTGTACACTGGTTGCAACTGATGAACCTACACTGACACATCATAGTCACCCCAAGCCCATCGTTTACATGAGGAGTCACTTTTGGTGATGTACATTCTGTGGGTATGGACGCATGTATAATGACACGTATTCCTCTTTATGGTTTCCTACGGAGTGGTTTCACTGCCCTAAAAATCTTCTGTGCTCTGCTTATTCATCCCTCCCTCCTCACCGCAAACCCTGGAAACCACCGATCTTTTTACTGTCTCCACAGTTTTGCCTTTTAGACTGTCTTACAGTTGGAATCACACAGTCCCTAACCTTTTCAGATGGGCTTCCCTGGTGGCTCAGGTGGTAAAGAATCTGCCTGCATTGCAGGAGAGCTGGGTTCAACCCCTTGCTCTGGAAGATCCCCTGGAGAAGGACATGGAAACCCACTTTATTATTCCCGCCTGGAGAATTCCACGGACAGAGGAGCCTGGCAGTCCATTGGGCTGGAGTTGGACACGACAGTGACTAACACACATGTTTACTCTGTGGCTTTTCCTGGCTTGATAGTTCATTTCATTTTAGCATTGAAGACTGTTGCATTCTCTGGATGAACCATAGTTTGTTTATCCATTCACCTGCTGAAGGATGTCTTGATTACTTCTAGATTTGGGAAATTATTAATAAAGCTGCTATAAAATATATGTGCATATTTTTGTTTGGAGTTTTCAACTCTTTAAGGAGTACAATTGCTGGGTCACGTGGTAAAAGTATGCTTATTTTTATAAGAGACCACCAAACTAACTTCCAGAGTGACTGTACTCTTTTGCACCCCCATTTCCAGTGAATGAGAGTTCCTGTTCTTTTGCATCCTTGCCAGCATTTGGTGCTGTATTTTTTGAGTTTGATCATTCCCATAGGTGCATGGTGTATTTCATTGTTGTTTTCATTTGCAGTTTACTAATGATACCTGATGTTGGGCATCTTTTCATGTTTATTTGCCAGTTGTGTATCTTTTTTGGTGAGATATTTGTTCATATCTTTTTCCCATTTTTAAATAAGATTGTTCTTTTTATTGTTGAATAGTAGGAGTTCTTAGTGTGTTTTGGATGTACTGTTTTCTCATTAGACTATTTGTTTTTTACTCTTGAGTTTGAGAGTTCTTTGTATATTGTACAGTAATTATTAATCTTTTGTTAGGTATGAAGTTTGCAAATATATTCTTTTGTCTCTGTAGCATGTTTTGTCATCTTTTTAACAGCAGGGAGGGTCTTGTATAGAGTGAAAGTTTTTAATCTGATGAAATTCTATTTATCACTCTTTTATAGGTTGTGTATTTGGTATCAAATCTAAAACATTTTATTTAGACTTTTTGTCTAGCTTTAGATCCTGACAGTGTTCTCTTAATTTTTGAAGTTTTAGTTTTGAGTTAATTTTTTGTTTAAGAGGTTTAGGTTGAGGCTCATTTTTTTTCTTCCTTTGTGTATCTAATTGCTCAAGCACCTTTTGTTGAAGAGAGGCTATCCTTCTTCCATGGAATTGCTTTCATACCTTTTTCAAAAATAAATTGACCATATTGTATGGATATATTTTTGGGTTATTTATCCTGTTCCACTGATTCATATATCTGACTCTTCTCCAGTACCACAGTGTCTCCATTTTAATGTCACTTAGAATTATTCTTCCCACTTTATTTTCTTCTTCAAAATTATTTTTGCTAGCCTCCTCCTTTGCATTTCCATATATATTTTAAAATTCTCGTCTAATATCTACAAAAATAATCTTACTGGAATTTTATTTTATTTTTATTTTTATTTTTTTGAACCAAGTAAATTTTTTTTTTCTCTGTCTCANAATGTCACTTAGAATTATTCTTCCCACTTTATTTTCTTCTTCAAAATTATTTTTGCTAGCCTCCTCCTTTGCATTTCCATATATATTTTAAAATTCTCGTCTAATATCTACAAAAATAATCTTACTGGAATTTTATTTTATTTTTATTTTTATTTTTTTGAACCAAGTAAATTTTTTTTTTCTCTGTCTCAGGTGTACATGAGTTCCCAGTCTTGAAATCCGCCCCCGCCACCTCCCACCCCATATCAGCTCTCTGGATCATCCCCGTGCACCAGTCCCAAGCATCCTGTGACGATTTGTTTCTTACATGATAGGTCCATTGTCTTTAGAGAGAGTGTTTTCTACACTTAACACCAAACCTTTGGAATTTGTAGGGTTTTTTGCCTTTCTGGACAGGAAATTCATATTTTTCTATCCATTAGCTTTTTTAGCTTTTGTAGTTTGAAAATCATGGTTATTTCATCCTTTAAATGTCTTAAAAAAACAGAAATATATCTCACTGTGATGGAAGTGAAGAGTCTTGTCTGACTCTTTGCAACCCCATGGATAGTCCATGGAATTCTCCAGGTCAGAATACTGGAGTGGGTAGCCTTTCCTTTCTCCAAGGGATCTTCCCAACCCAGGGATCAAACCCAGGTCTCCTGCATTGCAGGCGGATTCTTTACCAGCTTAGCCACTAGGGAAGCCCATAACTATGATGACTGGATGTGATTTATTAAATGAATTATTTGGAAGGAAGTCACGAATTTCTCAAAATACAGAGATTATTATGTGTTATTTCTCAAAAAAAGTGAGATCTGAAACCATCCTACTTCACTGCAGATGTGTTGATTTAATTACATATTGAGGAAAATTTCTTTAGGAGTTTTGTTATTAAGTTTCTTGGTAAAGATGAATCTGTTTTGAGCCTTGTGCTTATTCTTCAGAGTTCTTAAAATCATTCTACTAAGTTTTGTCACATTCAAAGGCTAAATCTTTATTTGGAAGAACATGAATTTTGTAGTCTCATTTGGGCTGGAATTTGGGGTCTGGCACTTATTAATTGTGTATCCTTGAGCAACAGATCCCTACCTTTTAAAAGAAATAGAGATGTAAATATTAAGTGAAATAAAGATATTAGATAATATGTCATTCAGGCTACTTTTTTTTTTTTTTTTAATATAGATACCATCTCATTTGTGAAAAATCTCTAGGTGATTTACTTCTGATTTTAGATTTTGAGCTTGGATGTATGTGTAGTTGTCATATTGTACACAAAAGAATTCCAGCTCTATATTTTGAGAGTAGGAAGTCTTTCTCTATTCTGGATACTGTGTTACAATTCTTTTTTTTTTCTGTTTCTCCTTTTTAATTCTTTTAGAAACACAGTCAAACCACATAAAACCCCTTAAGTTTCACTAGGTAACAAGACCAAAACTTATACTTTAGAGTTCTAATATATCAATTCTAGATATCAAACAACTCTAAATATTTTTAACCACAAGTTTTCCACAAGAATCTGTTGTAATGGGTATCATTCATGTATCTACCCCAAAGATCTAATACTAAGATGCTTTGACCAAATCTTAGATAACTGATCAACTCTTTACAAGTTATTTGTTTCCTGATGATCTTTCTGTGCCAGTGTCAACTCCAAAAATTCTATTTCTGTTTGGAGAGCATCATAAACACTCTGCATGTCGTCTTCCTTATAAAGTNTTTAAGGAGTACAATTGCTGGGTCACGTGGTAAAAGTATGCTTATTTTTATAAGAGACCACCAAACTAACTTCCAGAGTGACTGTACTCTTTTGCACCCCCATTTCCAGTGAATGAGAGTTCCTGTTCTTTTGCATCCTTGCCAGCATTTGGTGCTGTATTTTTTGAGTTTGATCATTCCCATAGGTGCATGGTGTATTTCATTGTTGTTTTCATTTGCAGTTTACTAATGATACCTGATGTTGGGCATCTTTTCATGTTTATTTGCCAGTTGTGTATCTTTTTTGGTGAGATATTTGTTCATATCTTTTTCCCATTTTTAAATAAGATTGTTCTTTTTATTGTTGAATAGTAGGAGTTCTTAGTGTGTTTTGGATGTACTGTTTTCTCATTAGACTATTTGTTTTTTACTCTTGAGTTTGAGAGTTCTTTGTATATTGTACAGTAATTATTAATCTTTTGTTAGGTATGAAGTTTGCAAATATATTCTTTTGTCTCTGTAGCATGTTTTGTCATCTTTTTAACAGCAGGGAGGGTCTTGTATAGAGTGAAAGTTTTTAATCTGATGAAATTCTATTTATCACTCTTTTATAGGTTGTGTATTTGGTATCAAATCTAAAACATTTTATTTAGACTTTTTGTCTAGCTTTAGATCCTGACAGTGTTCTCTTAATTTTTGAAGTTTTAGTTTTGAGTTAATTTTTTGTTTAAGAGGTTTAGGTTGAGGCTCATTTTTTTTCTTCCTTTGTGTATCTAATTGCTCAAGCACCTTTTGTTGAAGAGAGGCTATCCTTCTTCCATGGAATTGCTTTCATACCTTTTTCAAAAATAAATTGACCATATTGTATGGATATATTTTTGGGTTATTTATCCTGTTCCACTGATTCATATATCTGACTCTTCTCCAGTACCACAGTGTCTCCATTTTAATGTCACTTAGAATTATTCTTCCCACTTTATTTTCTTCTTCAAAATTATTTTTGCTAGCCTCCTCCTTTGCATTTCCATATATATTTTAAAATTCTCGTCTAATATCTACAAAAATAATCTTACTGGAATTTTATTTTATTTTTATTTTTATTTTTTTGAACCAAGTAAATTTTTTTTTTCTCTGTCTCAGGTGTACATGAGTTCCCAGTCTTGAAATCCGCCCCCGCCACCTCCCACCCCATATCAACTCTCTGGAAGGAATTTTAATAGGAACTAAATTTATAGATCAATTTGAGGAGAATTAAAGTCTTTTTTGAGATTTTCAGTCTATGAATATGTTTCTCCCTTTATTTAGATCTATGACTTCTTTTATCACTGTTTTGTAATTTCAGCATGCCAATCCTATGTATGTTTTGTTATATTTGTACTTTCTTTATTTTTAGCAATTATAAGTGATATTTTTAAAATTTCAGTTTCTACATCTTCATTGTTGGCATATGGAAATATGGTTGCATTTTGTCTGTTGATCGTGTATCCTATACCTTTTTTTGGTATATTCTCTGGGATTTTCTATGAGCTAGATATTTTTAAAAGATCACTCCAGCTATTGTGTGAAAGGTAAGTTATACTAGAGAAGAGCATAAACAATCAGCATAGTCAGGAAATGATTGATATAATCCAAGCAAGAAATAATGCTTTTGTGTAGGATAGTTATTCAGTGGTGAGAAATGGTTGGATTTTGATTTATTTAGAAGACACCACTCGTGGGAGCCTTCAGTGAGAGAAAGAGAGAAATTAAATTTTCTCCAACCAACCAAATCAAGGTATACTTATGATTATATAAAATGTCTTCTACGGAGGTGGGAAGACATAGGTGTGTGTATACATTAAAGGATGTAAGGAGATAGTCTTCCCGTTGTTCATCATTTGTTTATTGTGGGCTGTGCTGGGTCTTAGTTGCTGATGGGCTTTCCTCTAGTGGCAAGCGAGGGCCACTCTCGCATTGCTGTGCGTGGGCTTCCCGTTGCGGTGGCTGCTCTTGTTGCAGAGCACGGGCTCTAGGGTGCACGGGCTTCAGTAACTGTGGCTCGTGGGCTCAGGAGTTGGGGCTTCCAGCCTCTAGAGCACAGGCTCAATAGCCGTGGTGCACGGGCTTAGCTGCTCCACTGCATGTGGGACCTTCCCGGATCAGGGATCAGATCTGTGTCTCTTGCATTGGCAAGTGGATTCTTTATTACTGAGCCACCAGGGAAGCCCATCTTTTAGTTTTTTAAGAGTGTTTAGGATCACTATAAAAGAATTAAGTTCTGGACAGTTAAGGTGCCCAAACTGTATACAATGCTTTATAGTCACCCCAGATATGTTTGCTGGTGATAAATTTTAAAGTGATTTGTTATAAGCAAATTAGACCTATTAGTAGCTACTTGTGAACTATTTAGGGCTAGACTGCTTTACTTCATGTTAGCGGCTTAGAAAGGCATAAAGACTTGTTCCTTTTTAGGCAAAGTAAATTTGATTCAGTGCAGAGTTGGCATATACTTATTTTAAAATAGCATTTTATATTATTTAAGTAATTTACCTTTATGAATAAAAACTAGCCAAGAGTTACAGTGAAAACGTAGGTTCTTCATCAAATCCTGCCTCTCCTTTGCGGAAATGATCCCTGTTTATCTATGAAAGCTTGCAGAAATGTGATCTGCCTTTACCTTCTTAGCCATTCATCTTTTTAAAAAAACGTAGTTAGATTTACACAGGATTTAGGTACTACTCATTTGAGACACTTTCTCTCATTTTCTGTCTTCAGAATTCTTACCTGCTCTAATTTTCATTTGATATGATTCATTCTTAATTCTACATCTTAAGTTTATTAAAGAGGATTTTGATGCATTAAAAATTTTTTTTTTAGAGATTGATCTTTTGGAAATTAGAAAGCTTGGTGAAGAAAACATATATTTTTAAAATGCACGATTGGATCAGATGAGTGGAAAACAGATTTAGCATGTCAAATTCTGAAAAAGTCAGTGTTTTTAACATTTCACTGAAAAGAAAAATAAATTTTAAAACCAGAGGAATTACATCAATAGAAGGATAATACATTGATCAAAGATGTTATGAAAAGAAAAACTCTCATAGTATTACCTAAATTTAGGATTTGAACTAGAACGAGGACAAGAATATTAGAGATTTCTTTCTCCCTTATTCGTCTCAAGGGTGGCCTTAAAATTTTGGAGTTGGCTTGCTCAATTTTATAAACTCTATTTAGTTCTATATGAGTTGCGTTGCCTTTCATCCTATTTCAGACTAATGCTGGGAGGATTAATGGATATAATATTCTAGGAGATTAGAAGATGACAGGTGTACAGGGCTGTATAATCATTTTAATTGTTCATAAGCAGTTTGCATTTATCCTGTATTCTGTTATCACGCCACTTCTTGGACGAGGATAATAGTTTGCATATACTTTTCTTAAATTGTTACCTGTTCTTTTTACTCATTTAGGTCTTTACCAGCTTTTCTTAATGTTTAATGTTATTTAGTTTTCTTTCTAAAATTAAATAATTTGTCATTAAGTGCTTTTGTCTAAAATTGTATTGTGTCTGTCTTTTGTCTCCATTTTGCTTGAAAAATAATTCTTACATATTTGCTAAAAGTATGTCTTTTCCAAGTTGTGTCCCTTAACAAGTTCATTTTATTGAAGACTGTTTTGAAAAAAGCTAATGGAAGCTCAAAGGCAAGATATAATATTTAAAGGTTATCAGCATAAATAACCATGATATATAAGATATAATTCTCTTAGTTTTGCAATATAACTGAGGTCAGTGGTCTGAATATAACTTTAATATTGCCTTATAACCATAACTTTAAGATGTTATTTAATATTATTCCAGAAGGAAATAATGAATGGTTTTCTATCCAATAATCAAAGATTTTAGGAATGAAAATTAAATCCTCCTCTCACTGCCTTTGTGATTTAAAATTAGAATGTGGAGAGTTAGTGCAATCATTTCAAGATGCATTCACACACAGACACACACACAATTTTGTTTTATCTCAACACTCAGTTTTAGAGAAAAAGATTTGTTTTTGTTTTGCTTGTGTGTGTAATAAAAGTAACAATGAAAGAATTTTATAACATCAGTTTCAAGTACTATCAAGTCCTTGAAAATTTTGAGAACTTAATTATGAGTACACTCATAAAACTCATTATACTAAATTCTCCAAGAGGTTTCTATAAAAATTTTACATCATTTATTTTACCATCCTTAGTTTTAAAATTCATATTGTATAGAGACTAGCCAAGACAGTTTTTCTGCCAGCAAGGTGGGATTTTTGTCTCTTACATTTTATTTTGTTTTTATAAACATTTTCTTTGGTTGTTGATACTATTTATAAGTGATCTTAAAAATGAATAGAAAAGATAGACAATGCTGGAAACTATGAGCTACTTGTAAATTAGAATTTATTGCTTTCTGAGATGTTTGCCTTTCCTTCTTAATTTGTGACAATGAGTGCCGTTCTGAGAGAGATGGGGAAGACATATCCCAGTGGCTTATTCAGCAAAATGCCAGAAGAGAACACTTTTTAAAGTTAGACAAGGTAAAATAGGGTGGAAAAATTTATTCTTTTACAGGAATCCTTTCAAACTTCTAATTCTAGAAAAACAAAAATAACGGGAACTTTATGGACTCTGTTTACTTGTTCACTTTTATGTGTTCATAGCAGTATCATTGGGTTATTTTTCTTTTGGTTCACAAAATACTTCTATGTGGAACCAAGCATGAGTTTGCAGGAATTTAGTTTTAGGAACACATGAAACTGAACATTTTGTTCTTTAGCGAGTGTCCTTACTTTTTGCACTGGTACGCTTTGTTGGATGTCGTTTGTTTTATGCAATCACTTTATTAAATATCTAAAAGGAAAGATTTTAGCCTGGAGGTGAGTTCTTATGATTTGTTCAGCATTCATCAAATAATAAGACAGTGTCAAATAACAGACCGTTTCTTCGTGCCATGGAATAGAATGGTATCTGCTCTTCAACTTCATGTTTTTATTCCTAAAAGCCAAAGGCTTGGTTCGAAGTGTAGACTGAGTTTAGTATAACAGATTCATCTGTGATCCGTATTTTCACTGTGCCACAGAAAACGACTGAGACGGAACAGTTGCAGCTACACGCTTAGAGGCTTTTTGTCAATAACTGAGGCAATCTGGGAACAAACTCTCTGGTAACTGTAGACTCTTGTGAGGTGACAAGAGTATGGCCTTTTCTCTGAGCTTTGAGTTTTTCAGAGAAAAATAATGGTGAAAGCTCTGTGTGTGTGTAAAGCTTAATGACTCTCAAAATTCCTCCAAAGCAAAATCTCCCAGCTGGTGTTTTGTGGTGCAGTGATGCTCTGGAAATCGCAGTCTAAGTAAAGAGAGTTATTTGTCCAGGTGAATTTGGGAAACTTTTGTTAACTATATATATTTTTTACTCTAGGATATCTTAGAATCAATACATAGGGACATTAAGAAGGCGGTGATAGTTCATTTTCCAAAGCCATTTTATCATAGAAACTACTATAGTGTCTGAGATGATAGCGCTCCATAGGAATCAAGAATAGTTCCTAAAAACATGAATTTCTTTCCTTTCTTGAAGCAAAAGAGATTGAAAACAAATGTGGTGAAATGTTAATATTGGTTTAAACGTGGGAATGGGTAAAATTTTCTTTATTATTTTCTATATAATTATAGAATTAAAAGTTAAAAAGTATTCACAGAGGGTTGAGCTTTTGCGGTTTTAGAATTTGAGAAGCATAGACGGAGGAGCCTTTTGCTATTACTAGAAAGGTAGCTAGTGTCTTAGTGCTGCTTGAGTGCACCCTCAAATTGTCTATTATGTTCAAATTGTCTAATTTGAGATGAAAGAAGTAATGGCATATAGCCTTTGCCAGCAGTTGTATTTAAGAAGCATTGTAGTCTTTAAATAGAAGTGTACTTGTACAATATCTAGTTTAGCAACCAGTTTGGAAAACACTGTTTCTCTTATCAGCTTTAAAATATAACCCTATGAACTTGAAGCTAACTCCAAAGATAACGAGTCATTTACAATAACGGCTAATGAATGCAGTCCTCCTGGCTGGGTCTTGGGCATGTTTTCAAGTAGGTCACAGTTAATTGTTGGCCACCTCACGTGTTCCTCATGGTTGCCTCTGTTCCTCAGGAATTGGTGACTATATCCTTTACTGAAAGGTTTACTGACATGAGTTGATAAATTCACACGCAGTCAAGGGAAAGTGTGTGAGGATGAATAATGAGATTCCTTTCCAGATAATACTTGTGTTTTGAGGATGTTCGAAAACTTAAGCAAAATAATGAATTTATAAAAGTATAATAGAAGTTAAGACTTCCTTCAGTAGAGTGGGGGTAGATGTTTTGACAAGGCCCTCATATGACATCTCAAATCTGTCATACCTAGAGAATATATGCTATACTTAGGAGATGAAGGAACACTTCTTTTTGAATAGGAAAATAAAATGAGGGAAAAATATATTTAGTGGAAGTGATAGTTTTTTTAAATTCCAACTAGCAACAAATAAGAAATCACACCGCTTCACCTTGAAAAATATTTAATATTCAGATATTCTTCATATGCACGAATGAATAAAGAGATGACATAGTTGAGAGTTAGTGAAGGCCCAGGGATTAGCTTCTAATAAGCTGACTATAGGGTTCATTTCACTGTGATAGCCATTAAAAATAAATTGCTAGATCATTTATTTTCATAGATGAACTCAAAGGCTAGTTTCAAGCTGATATGAATCTTTGGGGAATAACCACTTCATTGTAAATCAATATTATATTATTTCAATTTAGTTTTGCGGTTGCCTTGAGGCCAAACTTTATTAACTCAGTTTTTAGCTCAAATAGGCCCAAAGTCTTAAGTAGAAATATGTTCACATCTATATAGGTAGATATTTTACCTTGAACATAGAGTTTGAATTCCTTAGTATTTTGTTACAGCTTCCACTGAAACACTTTATGTAAAAATGGGAGACTTAGTGGCATTATTCATGCACATATTAGTGTTTTTAAAGTGTATTGCAAAGGATAAGTTGGGAAATTCTAAAATATATATTCATTATTATGCATACATCTATATAAGTTCAACTTTATATGATACAATAGATAAAAAATAGATATGTATATTTATATATTTATAAATGTTAGTTGTAGAAATGTTAACATATTAAATCAAGGAAATTTTTTGTAAATTTATCAAAGTCTCAAATCTCAAATAGATATTAAGAAGCTAAAGCTACTATAAACAAATTACTAAATGTTAAAGCCTTCCCAGGTGGTGCCAGTGGTAAAGAATCTGCCTGCCTATGCAGAAGCCACAAGAGACATGGGTTCTGTCTCTGGGTTGGGAAGATCCCCTGCAGAAGGAAATGGCAACCCCCTGCAGTACTCTTGCCTAGGAAATCCCATGACAGAGGAGCCTGGCAGGCTCTAGTCCCTGGGTCGCAGAGTCAGACATAACTGAGCGCACACACACAGAGAGACATTAAAACTACTATAAACCAAACTTCTGGCCATTCCACAGGATTTAGATCTCAAAGAGTATTTGCTGGAAAGTATTTATATGGAGAACACACTTCAGAATTAATCCAGAAAAAGACATACGTTAGAGAAATGTTCGATCTCTTCCTGTAGGAGTTGTACTCTTGGATCAATAGCCCTACTGCTTATTTGGGCAGTTTCCCATTTCTCAGAATGAATTTAGCATACCTTAAGTCAGCAGTCTTTGATACTGTATTTTCTCTGAAAATAGAACAAACTTGCCTTCCCCATCTTTCGTTTCCTCCTCCTCTAGCTTCTGAAATTGTAGTGGCAGCAGCAACTGAGTTAGCAGCGACAGGCGAGTAGAAACAGTCCATGGGGATGGAACTGCAGCCACCCAAGGTGTTAAGACTTGCTTCAGCTTTGGGTACTAAGGCACATTCTACCAAGGCTGTTTGCTGTACCAATTAAAATATTTATCCCTTAATTATAATCCCTCTATTTTCATCTTCCCACAATAGATGAAGAAAAGAAATAATTGACACTTGGGAATGATGGTGTGTGTGTGTGTTCAGATGTTTTGAATAGTCATTTCAGGTAAGTGCCAAAGAGTAAGGTGTTTCTTGTCTTCAAGTGGAGCAGAAACATACGGCCTCAGAGTCCTAGGAGCTTAGCATATCTCTGTACTTACAGCTTTAGTCCCTTGGCTTTTGTTCCTCCAGCCAAGAACCATTTGCACATCTTGAGTTTGTGCCAGAGGCCTGATGGGAATCAAAACGCAGACAAGGACTTATGAGTTATCAGTGCCCTGTCCTCTTAAGTTCTAAAATTGTCCTCTATCATCAGGCGAGTTGATGAGTTCCTAGCTTATGTCCTGTATCCTAGTAAATAAATAGAGCTTAATCTGTTTTAGTCTACATATATGTCATTGAAATCTTTTGATCTTTTAAAAGATGACAGATTTCTTGACAAATATGTGAATGTCTTGTCAAAGTATACTAATTTTTAAAGTATCCTGAAATGTCTCTGCAAATCTGTAATTCTGAGATCTGGTATAGCAAAAAGGTTGGAGCTTTAAACTGTTACCTTCTGAATACTCTAATTTCTTTCTATATTTTACTTCTCATATCATCATCAGACTATGGAAATAGTTAAAAAGTGCAAGTTTGCCCTTCTCCCCTCATGGCATTAAAGTAAAAATAAGTGCCATACCAAAACCCAGGTGAAAAGTTAATTCCTCTTTATATTCTCGGATGTTTATGTTCATTTATGAGAATTCTCTTGAATATGCCTCTCTCGTAGCTGTAACTTTTTACTTGTACATCACAGGCAAAAGCCTTCTTGAAAGAGAGCAGGTTGCACTTCATCTATCTATGTAGATAGATACCCTGTGGCATTTGGGTCATTCAGACACTCTTTATCCAGGGTGCAGGACATTTGGAAGACATCAGACCACAGTGATTCTTTGGTGCACTCTACTTAGGTTCATTCAATCAGCTCCCAGTTAAATCATTCCAACCTGTATCTCTTACCTTTTATCTTTGACCATATCCAGTCTTCTCTTCTCTACTAGTTCTTCTGCCTGTCCTGCATTCTAACTGAATTGGAATAGAGGACCAATATTTTAAGCACTTCTTTCAGTTCTAAGCCTGATATAATTCAGTGAACAATTAGTGTATTTAAATATATAAAAACTGCATTCTTACATTGCATAGAAATGATCACTGATCCTAATTTCTCTAGAATCAAAAAAGTATTTTTGACTAAATGTAAAATTTCTCTAACAAAAAGCTGGATCATAATACTAGTTGCTTAGAGAAATAAGATGATTTTTGAGAGTATCTGATTTGTTTTACAGATGATGGGATGATTTATTCATAAAAATAGACAGGAAAACAATTTCCTGTGTTTATAGCCAAATCAGCTGACTGTATCAATATTTTCCTGTCCTTAAAATTTTTTATAGTTTGGTTCCATTAAAAAACCCACAAAACCCAAAACTCTTTTTATTTTGAAGGAAATAAAACATACTCAATTTGATAACATTTTTTTTATGGGTAGGTTATAGACTCAGAAATGTTTAACTTTTTAAAAAGATTATCCCTAAAGCTGTGAAGAAAACTTTCTCCCACTCTTGATGTGAAAATCACCAGGTGAACTGCATGCTAGAATAATTTTACTGTAGCATCTGTGAAGTGATCAGAGTGCAGAAGTAACCCTAGTTACCAAGCAACAAGATAACAAGGCTAAAAGATGTGAGCTCTAATTCTTCTTTTATTTAATTATCAGTAGAGACTCTCCAGTGAGGCAGCATAGGTCCTGGGGTTGTTTGCAGAGTTAGTAGTTCCTGGAGAATCTCTCCAAATTGTGTTTTCTGAATGCTGAAACACCTCAGAAGCCTTCAGATTATACCAGCATTGATATTGTCATGGACCACTTGAAAAATGAACAGTGAAGGCCTGTAACGGAAAATGTGGATTCCTTTTGGCTTATCATAATTTGCCTATACTATAGTAACATGATATTCAAAATAAGACTCGGACCTGTGAACTCCAGAGAAAAAGTGAGAGATGGGAAGAGGAAAGAATGAGAAAAGTTATAGAATGGAGAGAAGTCTTTTTGGGCTGCTGGTACTTGTACTTTCCTGCTTTTTGGTTCTGTGACTAACAGCAACAACAACAAAAATTCAGGTGAGTTTCATGGTATATATGTTTATTCCTTCTGGAAAATCCAAAACCTTATATATTACATCTAAGGGAGTGAAAGAGAACGAACATTAACTGAGCATCTAATATGTCTAAGATGTATCAGATCAGTTAAACGGATTTTTTTTTTTTTTTAAATCAGCACAGTCCTTTTACAAGGTGAATACTGTTACAATCCCTTTCTGGTGATGAATAGTTCCACAAAACTGAAGAATCCTGTGGTTAAAAATCTTGTCCAGTGTCTCACATTATGGGTTGATCCCAAGCGATTTTCATTGCCTTCTATAATTCAGAATATTTGACTGTGTTCAATGATATCTAATAGTTCTGTGTGCATTTTAATATGACTTGATAAAGTTATGTAGAAATTAGCATTTAAAAGAGTCTTGGAAATCAGATGGTAGTTCTCACTCCTCTATGTTAACCACCTTAGGTCATTAAATATCTGTCTAGTTTTAAATAATTCTGGAAAAGACTTCACAATTTCCCTTAGTAACCCAAATCTGTCACTGCTTTGATTTAAGCCATTTTCTTCTGGTTTGCCCTAAATAGAGATGGGGAACAGCTGGCTACCATTGTCAATATAATGGTCCTTATATTTCAAGGACATTAAAAAGTATCCCCTCAGCTCTTTCTTCCCAGCCTGCATACTTCTATCCTTTGGGTCTTTCTTCTTTTTCCAACCCTTTCATCATCTGTGTGGGCTTCCTTCCCTTTTATTTCTCTGCATTTCCTTTCAGATGTGGAGATCATAACTGGGCATGGATATCCAGCATGAGTCAAGCAGTGAAGAGTAAAATAAGAAGCTTACCTCAGAGTTTCTAAACTAATTTTCTATTTATGAACCCCTGTAATGTGCTTGCTTAAAACACAGCAAGAATGGTGGCCTGTTATCACATTTCTCTTATAGGTCTGCTATGGTGCAGGATTTTTTTTTTCTCTGCTGTATTTTACTTACTTCACGTGGCCCAACTATCTGCATATGCTGTGTTTTGTATTCCACAGCATGTTGTATTGCAAAAGGACAGAAAATACTTGTGTAAGTATAAAGACTACTTTAATAGATAAATTTTTTTTTTAAATTTTAAGTGTTCAAAGTAATTAAGAATACTTTGTTCTTTATATTCAGTGGGGCCTTGAAACATTTCATACATACCCGAATACACGTTTGCCTCAATCATTTAATAACATATGGGTTTTCTAGTATATCAGCTGCGTTTATGAGTTGCATCAAGGTTCTGTCTTTAGTTCTGGCTTATTCTCTGAGAACTCAAGAAGCTTGTTATTACACTGTTTTACTGAGGAAATATTAAATACTACTAAATAACAAGCCAAGTTTAAGCCATACTATTTTTTAAACTCACTCCAAGGTGTCCATTTTGTTAAAATAGTCAGCCTTTTTCCTTCCCACATAAGAACATTTGTCATTTGTAAAAATCACTTTGTTTCTTGGGAGGTGTTATTATTTTAATGCTTTTTCAATTTTTGATGTGCTTATTTTGCTAGGCTTCCCTGTTGGCTCAGTTGGTAAAGAATCTGTTTATAATGCAGAAGACCCAGGTTTGATCCCTGGGTCGGAAAGATCCCCTGGAGAAGGAAATAGCAACCCACTCCAGTACTCTTGCCTGGAGAACTCCATGGCTAGAGGGAGCCCGGCAGGGATCACAAAGAGTCGGACACAACTGTACAACTTTCACTGTTTTGCTCAATTTCATGCTATCACTTTACCTTTCCTCTTTTGGGTAAGGAGTCAAAGTTATTTTTATTTAGCTAGGGAATGCCTTGTTTTTGTCTAACTTAAATGGGAGAGTTCCTCTTAGTGGACCATTTTTATTCTGTTGCAGTGTTTCAAGTTTGCCAATTTGGAATTGGAGTTCTTCACACATGCTTTATTTAGTTTAATTAAAAGTTTATGTTCACTCAGTGAGTGCTATGTCAAGTGCTTGAGAGGATGTTCATCACTGATTTAATAACATTAAATCAATTCTTGATGAAAGTTAGCTTCTTTCTATAAAATGCATCCCTATTATAAGCTATTTTGTGTATAAAAAGAACTTGTGACTCAGTGAAGCTATTGTAAAATCATTTCAACATCACTTAATGTCTTACCAGTTGATGAGCATCTGCTTTACGTATGAATGACCCAGTAACTTGGACAGTTTTTTCTCGTTAGCCTTGATCTTGACACAGAGGGGCCGCCTGTGTCTCCCACCGCCGCAGGCAGGAGTGGGCTGCGAGGCACAGCTACACGTGGCCCTTCCTGACAACCCTGCCAGTGCGCCTGTTGTCCTTTGTTCAGAGACTGATAGCATGGGTTTCTTTGAATTCTTTCTTTACTTTTGAAAATATGTTGGGGACTCTCACTTTGAAGCCAGATGTAATATTTCTTTCCTTTAAATCCCATCCACCGTCAGTTTTTAAGAAAACAGTCCCCAGCCTGTGTAGCTCTATGGAGCAAACAGACACTACTACTGAGTAATCTCTCCGAAGAACTCCTTCGTTAGAACTTTTTATTTTGAAATAATCTGACATTTACCAGAGAGTTGCCAAGATAGTGGAGAATATCCTCATATACCCATCACTTAGTTCAAAGCTGCCACTAACTTTTGAAGGCAAAATAGCATACAGTATCTCCTACTTAAAGTCCAGATCCTGGCCACATTTTAAAGGTGCAAAGCCTGCCTTTGTGTGTGTGTGTGTGTTTAAGATTTTTATTTATTTATTTTTTAATACAAATTGATTTTAATTGGAGGTTAATTACTTTACAGTATTATATTGGTTTTGCCATACATCAACATGAATCCACCACAGGTGTACATGTGTTCCCCATCCTGAACCCCCCTCCCACCTCCCTCCCTGTACCATCCCTCTGGGTCATCTCAGTGCACCAGCCCCAAGCATCCAAAGCCTGCCTTTTTAAAGCATCCTTCAGATGGCTGAGGGTCTTTCGATGGAGGTGGTGTAGAGTAGCTGCTGGCCCTGACATGGAGCAGGAGGAAGAGGAACTGAAGCATCTGAAAACGTTTTTGAAGCAGGGAGTGCTAGGCTTCATCTACTGCTTTTTAAGAAGGGAATGGTTATTTCTGGCACTTTCCCTAGGTCTAATCAGTACAGCATGGTAACAATGACTGAGTGTCAGAGAATCTGCTCAGAATCTGCTCATCATCCTTTGTTTTACCTGTTGTGGTTTGATGCCTGCTGTAACTTTTGAACATTCTTCTTTTATTGAGGCACCTTATTCTTATGCAACGTTAACTTGCAGTACTATAAAAAGACTCATTGACGATACTTTCTTGCTTAATTTCAGTACTTTATTTTTCATTGGTAAATTTGATCTACTTTTTAATAGAAAGGATCTTAGCTTGGAGTAAATGAACTTTTATGGATTCCTTATGAGCCTATAGTGTGTATGAAAATTTAAATTTTTCCGAGAAGAGGATTTATAGATTTTATGAGTTTTTTTTTAAGCAGTAGTCTATAACTACTCCCTGTTTTCCCCCAGATTGGTAACTTTTCTGCTCCAGTGTGAGAAAGATAGCATAGGAAATGTCAAGCAAATTAGGCTGACATTCCACATTACTAATAAGATTTTAAATGTATGTTTATTCTCTATCAGTATGTATTAGAGTATTCATGTTTCTATTATGAATAAAATTTAGTTATGAACTTGCTTTAAATACGGTTACTTTAGGTTAATAAAGTTTAAATGCTAACAGGAAAATTAATTACTCCCTTTTCTTATAACAGTAAAGTTCATTTTTTACAGTTAGTCACATATACCAGAATATCCCAGTATAATCAAATAGCTTATAACCATTAAATTTCAGTAGGCACAAAGAATAAAAATTACAGGTTATGTTACTTTCATGCTAGAAGTGTTAAGGACAAAATGCCTGGGAAACTGGTTAGTTAATTGGGGGAAAAACTTGATGGGATTGCTTATCTTGGATTTTTATAGAAGTTGGAAATTATTAGTCACTCAGTCGTGTCAGACTCTTTGTGACCTCAGGGGACTGTAGCCCACCAGGCTCCTCTTATCCATGGAATTCTCTAAGCAATACTGGAATGGCTTGCCATTCCCTTCTCCAGGGATTTTCCTGACCCAGGGATCGAACTCGGGTCTCCTGCATTGCAAGCATATTCTTTACAATCTGAGCCACTAGGGAACCTGATGTTTATAGAAGATTTTCAGATTTTATTTTCATCCGTCTGACTCCCAGGTAAACAGTATAGAGAAAATGAGGGCCCTATTTTATCTCTTCAGGAATAATACTGTATTTCTAAAGCTTTCTTATATCAATTGTATTTTGGGGGAATAATAAAATTTGATTGCACAAAAATGAGAAGAAAAGCTTTTCAACTATTTGAAATTTCAGAAGGCATAATTTTGCCACATGAAGTGCCTGGTCCTTTTAAAAAAACGTTATAAGAAAGATGCACCTGTGGTAGAAATATATTTTCAAAAATACATTTTTGAAATAATACCTTCCATTTTATGCCTTCTATAAAATGGAATGATCATGAAAGGTTATGTACTTCTTACCCAGCTGTGGTAGAGTTCTGTTGCATATGAAATGAATTTTCCCTCATGAAAGTGAAACTGAAAGTTGCTCAGTTGTGTCCAACTCTTTGTGACAGTCCATGGAATTCTCCAGGTCAGAATACTGAAGTGGGTAGCCTTTCTCTTCTCCAGGGGATCTTCCCAACCCAGGGATCTAACCCAGGTCTCCCGCATTGCAGGCAGATTTACCACCTGAGCTACCAGGGAAACCCAAATTTCCCTCATACAGAGGGAGAAAAAAATTACCTTTTTAAATCTGAATTATTTTAACTTAAAAAATTATAATGTTAAAGAATCTATAATGCATTGAAGAAGTTCTCACAGATTTGGTGCCCAGTTGAAATCAAACTCCTTTTCTTTAAATTTACTGTAGCACTTTCTGTAGACTATTGCCGTATCACAGTGTTATTTTATCATCTGTTTTATCCTTCATTCAACTCTGGGCTGTTTAAGGGCAAAAACTGACTCTTGTTTAATGTATATTCTCACATTGAGCACAAACCATTCTGTATTCCCAATGGCTAGAACGCAGTAAATGCTGTTTAAATAAACCAACTCACAGTCATCAAAAACACCATCCTTTGTATTGCTTGGCTACTCTGTCCTGTGTGGTAGCCACAAGCTCTTTGTGGCTAATGAGCACTTGAAATGTGACTGGTCTGAATTGAAATATGATGTAAATATAAAGTATACACCAGGTTTCAAAGACTTAGAATGTAAAATAGCTCCTTGATATTTTCATGTTGAGTCCATGTTGAAATAATATTTTAATATTTTTGATTAAAGCATTAAGTTCACAGATTTCTTTTTGCTTGTTTAATGTAGCACACAATTTAACATTACATATGTGGTTTGCATTTGTGACTTGCATAAAATTGCCGCTTGACAGTATTGTTCTGAAGCAAAAGTTGGTAACTGATACTCTGTGGGCCACATCTGACCTATATATAAATGGCCTATCAGCTGAGAAAGGTTTTTACATTTTTTTAAAGTCATTTTTTTTTAAAAAGTATTCCACAGAGACCATATGTGATGTGCAAAACCTAGAACATTTACTATCTGGCCTTTAATATAAACAATGTGTTTATCCCTGTTCTAAGCAAGTTCTCAGGATACATAACTCGTGGCTTTTTCCCTCCAGCAACCTGTGTGGTTTAGGGAAATACTATTTTTGAAGTATTATGTAACACAAAGTTTCACGAAGTGTTCGTAATATGTGTTCAGGGGGCTGTATGATGTAGAAGTGGACTAGAGGTGAGCCTTAACAGATGAGATGACTGGGGCAGGGAGAGTGGTGTGTATGGTGATGTCACCCTTTCCAGGTCACCCTTCAAAGAAGGTCTTGCTGTCTCAGCTACTGGGAATGTTATCAACTCCTTCAGGGATCGCCTCTGTAGAACCACATCACCAGAGGTCACACCCTTCCATGGCGGCCGATGTGCAGAGAGTGATCAGGGTGGAATATAAAGGCCTCACCATTTCAGCAAAGCTGAGGCAGCTCCACAAGGCCAGTTTAGCCACAGATATCCTCAGAGTGTTGGCTGAGGCTGCCGGAGCTGTGTCATCGCTCAGCTTCCCCCTCTACCCACTTCCATATCCTTCCTCTCCTTTCCTCAGGTTTTGATACTAAAGGCACTCTCTAATACATGTTTGGATTACTGAACTCCATCTCAGTCGGCTACCCAGAGAATCCAGCCTACTTCAGGCAAAAAGGTGATCAGTATTCCACTTGTTATGAGTTGTGAGAACAAAGGAACAGAAGCAGGAATAGATAAAAGCTCTGTTTGGGGACAGTGAAATTAATCACCTGGTTCGTGTAGAGTGTTTATGTTTGAAATGACAGACTGTGAGATTGCCAAAAGGGCCTTCCCCTAGGGAGAAGAGCAGGGATGCGACACGAAGCAAACTGCAACAGGGGGCTTTGTCTCGTCAAGAGAGTTGTGGATTATAGGAGACAGAATTATTACAGAACGATATGCCCGTTCCTGTGCCGGTTTTCCACCAGTGCCTGATCTTGTGAGTGGCCAGTCAGTGCTGATGGAAGACATCGTTTAACTAGAACTTTATTAATTGAGATTTAAGAACTTGAAATTATGCTGGCAATGTATTCTTTTGGATCTTTTCCGAGGCTAGATCCGGTTTCCTGCCTTTAGTCTATTCCTGAAGAGGGTAAGAAGGGTGCCCTTCTAGAGTGTCCTGGGCCCATCCAAGGGTTGCCTGGCATTTTACCTTCTCCAGTTTTTCCAAATACCAGCTGACACAGCTGAGCCTACTCTTGCCAGTTGAGTTTGCTCTGACTGCTCTCTGCTCTTCCACAGAGAAACAACAGTGCCCACAGCTAGAATCAAGCAAGGAAAGCTGAACTGGGTGGGCTTCCTGGATAGGTAGATGGCCCAGTTTGTTCAGGGCCCCGTGTGTTTCCCTCACAATTTTACATCTCTCTGTTTGGTTTGGAGGGAGGTGTTTTTACTTCTGTGATTGTTTCTTCTCCTGAAGGGGTCAGTTATCTGATGCTATTTAGAGCTAAAGGGAAGAAGCATTTGTTAGCAGGGCTGGGAAGTATGGCATAAGCCTCGGCTTTGGAATTATGCAGACAGAGCCAGTATCCGTGACTCCTCTGGAGCTGAAATAGCTTACTTTCTTTTCAGTGCTGTAGCTCCACCAAGAACCAGGAGGGAAAAGAAATACTATACTCTGTATATAGTAATTTTCTCAACCAAAGGGTTTATCCTCCCTTGACCTTTATTATGAATTGGGGGAGTTTGCTTAAACTTCATTGACAAAAACAAAGATGGGCACCATACAATTATGAGCTTATTAAAAATAACCCTTTGACAGGGCAGTGAAATGGCTGCCTGTCTAAAGCTGGCAGAATTTCTCAGGGTGTTTTATAAAAAGTAGCTTCAATTTTGGCGGTCTATGGTTAGTACCTCTGAAATCAATTCAGTTTCATTTGCCCTTTGAATATTATATGCTTGTGTTTCCACAGAAACAATTTTGTAAAATTTGATATTCAGAAAGTACCAGATGGAGATGTTATGGACAAGCAGAAATGTAGGATGCTTAAGTACATAGTCATTTGAAATGAAATAAACAAATAGAACTAGTTTCTTATGACTCATAATTTCCCAGCAGCATTTGTATTATGAAAGCATCCGATAATTTTCTTAAGACTATCTCTTCTTCATAAATCTGTTCCTAAAAGTTGGTGCCTTTGGTTTATCAAAACACAAGTTAAGATATGTATATTTTAGTCAATAGATGCATAGAAAAGAGTTTCTTAATTTAAATTTGTATTGGAACAATTTGGTCTCTAGATTCAAAATATTTTGTGTATACTCTCTATGTAACTATATTGGCGTTCCCAAAGTATGGTTTGTTTTATGTAGGGCTAATTTTTTTGTTTCCCATAGGTCTTATTATCTTTGTTGGGGATGGGGATAAGATGATTATGGATTACGTAAAATCTCTTTTTAGGCATGGAGGGAGATTGGAATGTGGGGCAGAATAGGAGGGAGAAGGAATGTGGTTGTGTTACTGTCTCTCCAACTCGTAGACTGTGGATTTAGGTCAGGGTTAACTGCTGGATAAACCTTAGCTTGTATCCTTGAGTATCCAAAACATACTGTTAAGAGGTATTTACACCACCTAAATATGTCAGTGTTTTTCTGAGACTGTGTTGTCTGAAAAGTGAAATTATGCAAGTGGTGTTATGAACAATAAGACAAAGATAGCAGATAAGCAGAATAAAAGTAGCATTTTACCTGATGGTTTTTTATTTTAATTTCGTGGCGTATAACAGAGTGCTACCTCCAGTATTTCCCAGAAAAGATCTTCTGTGCCTCTGGTCTGTTCGGGCTGATTCCTTAATCTCCTGTAACTACCTGTACCAGTAGATAAGCCCAGGGATCAAGCTGCTGGAGTCCATGTATTTCTATCCATATTAGATTAATGTAATCTTTAAGACTTCAAAAGTGTACCACTGAGGCATATGATTTCCTAGAGGCAGTCTGGCAGTTGTATAATAAGATATTAACTATATTTCAATTACTAAGTGAAATATAAATATAGCCATTAATCCAGCAAATGTACTTCAGATTGACAAAAGTCACCAAAGTGTGTAACAACACATATAAATATTTACTGAAGCATTGTTTGTTAATAGTAAAAATTGGACACACCTCCATATCTATCAGTTGGAGACCAGTTAAATAAACTGTGGTGCCAAGTGCATCCAAATTAACTGCTGTGTTAAAAAAATACAAACATAGAATGTGTACAAGACATACATCATGAGATGAAAGGAGAGCAGACTGCAGAACTGTTTTTGTAATGCGATCTGATGTATGTAAATTAAAGTATCCAGGTATATAGTTATATTTCCTGATGTAAAATATGTCTGGAAGGACATACAGACAATGATACTTTTGGAGAGGAGGATTAAGGGAGCCAGAGGTGATAATGGCAGATTTCCATCTTGACTTTTTCTCTTTTGTACTGTTTGACCCATTTTAGCAGCAAATAACATTTGTAAAATAGTTTTGAATTTTAAATATAAACCACTGATAGAAAAATAAAGATGTGTACAGTGGTAACAATGGTGAAATCTAGTATTTGAGGGTTTACAGTGGGCCAGCATTATTGTACCCATGTGGCATATTTAATCATTAATAGATCCCAGAAACCCAACCAGGTAGCTCTGTTTTGATTCTGTTTTGTGGATGGTGAATCTGAGGCACAGAGATCTGTGGTTATGTGACCAGCTCAGTGTATTAGGAAAGAGTCAGATCAAAGCTGGGTATAGGTATTGAATGAACATTGACATTTATAAATGATTTCTCCTTTGTGATCTAGTGACTTGCTAGTTTTGTGAGCAGGAAGGAAAGGGAAAGTGGGTTATTTTACCCTATGCCTTCTACCGTGGTTCTTAGGAGTTTAATTCAAGGAGAAAATGAGCTATTTGATCAATTCCAAGGACTTCTATTTGAGAAAGTCATTTCCGGGGGTGGGAAGCAGGGAGTAGGGAAAAAAAACCAGCCATGTTTTGTTATTTCTTGTAGGTATTTCAAAACAGAGAGGTATTATTTATATGAATCATTTCTCATAAGAGCTGGCATAGTATGGTAAGAAAAAATCCTTTTCATATTTTCCAGAATTATTAGTGGGTTGAGAGATGCTAACAAATGATTGTCTCTCTTGCAGTAGTTGTCCAAGTGCATAAAAGAGAAAAGTAGTGACCAGGCCAGGGCTTTGGATGCATGTTAAACTTGTGACATTTCATTCAATGGGGATGTTTATTTTGTATGTCAGAAATCTACAACTAATATTAATATATTTTTACAACCAAATTCAAACCCCTCTGACCCTCAAAATCCTCCGTAATCTCTTCCCTTTTTATCTGCTAACTTCTTCCCTCGCTGTTCTCCAGAAAACTCGCTCTGCATCTTCTGGCCTATTCAGGCTGGCTTTTTAATCGTTCCTCCATAACTGCCTTGTTAGAAGATGAACTCCTTTAGCACAGGAATCGTCTGTTTGTTCCTTGTGTCCCTGATAGGTGTAACAGTGTTTGTAGCACTGGGAGCTTACACTGTTGAACAAATGAGTGAATGAATGCACTCGTTTCTTTCTCCATGCTCTTGCATGTATCTATATTCCATGTGTAGATTTTTGCCTTCCTTTTCTTTCCTCAGCCTTTTCCAAACCTTTGTTCCAGTCAGTCCCCTTCTGCAGAGACTGTCAGTCAGTATCACCGAGTTCCTGACTAGGTGCAGTGGGGCCCCCTTACCTCCGGTACCAGGTCTGACACCTTTGAGGTTGGGAACGTTGTGCTCCCTTGTACATCCAAGTGTCAGCTTTCATTAGGCTGTTTGTCGGACCTCCCCAAAGCGCACTCACACATTACCTTCCCTGTTCTGCAGGAGGGGAGCGTCTTTCTGTTAGATGTGGGTGGGGAAAAATCGCATTTGGGTGATTCAAACTCAGATCTTTATTCTTTCACTTCCCAGCCATGATAAAATTTGTAAAGTCTCCTTTTTCCCCTTCTTTTCTTCCAATCTTTATTGTGCTGTGATTGACATATAACATTATGTAAGTATAAGGTGTACAATGTGAAGATTTGATATATATAGCAAAATGTTTATACTAAATTTTAATATACCCATCACCTTTGCTGGATCATATGGTAGTTTAGTTTTTTAAGGTCGCTATGCTTCAGTTTCTTCCTCTTAAAAAGAAAGAAATATGTGTTTTAGAATACTGTGAGGATTGAGTAACGTATTAAAGTGCTTAACACAGTGCCTGGTATATTGTAAGCACTCAATAAGAACTGACTTTTATGCTTGGTTTGCTTATATTTTGTCTCATCTCTGATGGAGATGAGATGATCACAGCTGCTTCTGGACCACACAAATAGAGTTAAACTTAATAGCTACTCTTAATGGAGAATTAGTGATGGGTGGACTACTAGTAATGATGGATGATTATAGTACTCAAGAGTGCAAGGGAGATGACTGCAATCCATCCTGAGTGAGTATGTGGACAGTATTTCTCTCTTGCTTCTTAGCGGCCCACTTATTTATTAAACAAATAATTACTGATTGCTTGCCATGTATCAGGTACCTTTCTAGGTCCTGGTGATACAGCAGAAATCAAAATAGAAGAAAATACCTACCTTCATGGAGGTAACATTTTAGTTATAAATCTAAGTATTAATCGTTGGTAATAAGGGCCATGAAAAAAAAATGAAGGGGGCTAAGGAGTATATGTGTATAGGTGTGGGTATGTGTATCTGTTGAGGTGTATGAATTGTAATTTAAAATAGGATGGTTAGGAAAGACCTCACTTAGTATGGCATATTTATGAAAAGTTCTGAAAGAGGTAACAGAATAAGCACATAAATGGAGATCCTCATTCAGTAGCATACCCGATATGTTCAAGGAACAGCAAGGAGGCCAATGTGTTTGGAGCCAGGGAGAGAAAGATGAGATTAAGAGTATGTGTGTGAGTGGGAGGTTGTTGGCGTGGGAGCTGGGGCACAGATCACACAGGACAGTGTAAATCATAACAACACCTGTGTCTTTTATGCTGTGTGAGATAGGGAACCTTTGGAAGGTTTTGTGTGCAGAGGGTAATATTTATCTGACTTAGGGATCATTCTGGCTTCTGTGTTGAACATAGATTGACAGGAACCAGGGCAGGAGCAGGAAGACAAACTGGAGGCTATTCTGGTGTTCCAGGTGAGACATAATGTTGGCTTGGACCTGGGTGCTTAGAGTGGCTGGTTTCTGGTTCTATTTTGAAAGCAGAGCCAGTGGGAGATGCCAACAGTTGGATGTGGGATATGTGGGAAAGAGGTGTCGAGGATAAAACCTTTGGCCTGTGCAATTTAGAAGGCTGGAGGTATTATTTATTGAGATGGGGAAAACTGATTTCTCAGGTGGTGCTAATGGTAAAGAACCCGTCTGCCAATGCAGGAGACATAAGATTTGCAGGTTTGATCCCTGGGTCAGGGAAGATCTCCTGAAGGAGGGGATGGCAGCCCACTCCAGTACTCTTGCCTGAAGAATCCCATGGACAGAGGAGCCTGGTGGGTTTATAGTCCATAGGGTTGCAAAGAGTCGACTAAAACGACTTAGCATGCACGAAAGGGGAAAACTAAAGGAACTGTAGGTTGGAAGGGAAAGAACAAGAGCTAAGTTTGGACGTGTTAAATGGGCATTTTTCAGATGTGTGAACAGAAATAAGAACTGACCCTTAGCTACCATCTGGAGTTCAGGGAACAGGTCAGGCTTGGAGGTAAAAAGTTGTATTTGTCAATATATAGATGGTAAGTTCCCCCTGACCTCCCCACACCCTTTTTCATTTAGTTTCTCTATTTATTCTACTCATTTTAACCCATCTTCATATCCCACAAAGTCCAAAATGGCAGTACTATTGACAGTTATCATCCAGCTCTGGGGAGGTGAAGGAACATCTACTATTCTCATTTCGAGATGTAGCCAGAATAAACACTTATTTCAGTAAGATGAAGGGCTCTCTTGATGAGTCCACCTATGATCAGATCATGTTCTAAATAGAAAGTTGGACACTTGCTTTCATGTTCCTTTTGTTAGCAATATTCATTTTTGCATCAGCTGTGCTAATCAAGGGCTACCCATCTGTGAATCATCCTATAAACATGTATAGAACACTGGGTACCTGTGCTGTGGATGATAGAAGTGTTGTTAAGAGTTTCTGGCTTTAAGAAACTTGGCAGTCAGTCGAGAGCCTAGACACACACAGGTGAACCAATTAGAGCACAATGTCAGGCAATATTTAGTCGTACCTTAGGTTGTTTAATAGTAAATTAGTTTAATAGTAAAATTAAAATTGAGCTTTTGAACCTTTTGATGTTTTTGACAATATTCTGTTAAATTGTTTTCATTCCATCATATGCAGTGAATTAGAGCACAGGGCAAGAGGGCATGCAGAGTAAAGGGTTCTGTCCTTCTCTGTCCTGAATCCCACAGATCATGGTGATGCCCGCAAGAAGTATTAAAGAAGTGTTAGAGTCAAAGCTGTTTGCCCCTTCTCACTAAGTTAGTGAACATGTGACCCACATACCCAAGTAAATGCCTCTTGTAAACCCGGAAATTGACTTTTCATTCATAGAAACACTACTTTTTGAGAGAGACATAAAACATTCTTTCTTAGTGGGTTGCACGTTCTTTTCTTATTCTTGACTGTTCTCAAAATATAAACATATGGATGGCACTTGGAGACCAGCTTCACTGCAAGAAGAAAGCTTGTATTAATGCTTCATTAATAAGTCAGCAGTGGGTAAGAAACTAGATCTTTCTTTTCCTGATGACTTTAATGTATGTCCATGCTCCACTGGCCAAGGAGTCAGGAAGCTCCTAAAGTTTGAGGTCAGATGATATCATATGGTATTTCCATTCTCCGGACAGATTGGCTGTTTCTTACATCCCTGGATTAATCCATCCACCTCCAGAAAAGCTAGTTGGCTAACATGGATAATCAATGAGTCTTTTATTTTCGTAAAAGATATTTAAAGACTGGAAAACAGGAGAGGTTTGTACATGGAGGGGGAAAATTTTGGCTTTTGCTTGGTGATCTGCTCTAGCATGAATAAGTGAGAGAGTGGATGCATTAAACTCATTTTCATTTAGCTTTGGAATGCTTAAAGAATGGTTTTATAGCAGACAAAGTCTTCTTAATTGGGTTCATTTTAGTAGATTTCAAAATTAGAAAATATTATTTAGATAGTATAAGAAAGTCTAAAATGTTTCCTTTAGCTAACCCCCCCCAAAGCTGTAATCTAGACAAGTGAAAACATTTTTATTGATATCATTTTATTTTTGTAGTTATATTTGTTTAGAGCTATATTTGACCTCAGAATTTACAGAAATGTTTTTAAATTCTTAGGACCTGAACAAAAATTTCCAATAAGGCCCCATTAACCTTTCAAAAATCAAACATTTCCATCCCAGTTGGAATGCAAGGAATATGAGTAACTAATAGACCCAAGGAGAAGGGAAATAGGGCATTAATTCTTTCTGCTCTGCCGCTTGCTGTCTCTACTTGATGTTTCCATTTTCTCTGTAATGATCAGCAGAGGAGTATTTGAGTCTAAGGAAATGAGAAGCTGATTTTTAGCAAGGGTTTAACTGAAGCTACCAATAAAAGACAATATTTTATTGAGAAATCTCCAAATACTTTACACTAATAAAATCTTTAGCAGATCTGTTAACATTTTGGAATTTAGCCAAGCTAGCTAAGTCTTTTTTTGGTTTTCTTGGCTTGCAGGCCCCTAGGAATTTTTTTTATGGGAGTTTTGGTGCCCATCAGCTTTACAGATACTGCTTCTGGCAACGTAATGAAAACCACATCGGAAATTCCAGAATGCTACCTGAGGACGTTATTTAGGATTGGCCTTCTCATCCAACCCCTTACTCAGAATTATTCTTGCATATCCTGGTGGCTCAGTGGTAAAGACTCCGCCTTCCAGTATAGAAGAGTGGGTTCAATCCCTGGGTCGGGAAGATCCCCTGGAGAAGGGAATGGTAACTCACTCCAGTATTCTTGCCTGGAGAATCCCATGGACAGAGGAGCCTGTCGGGCTACAGTCCATGGGGTCACAAAGAGTTGGACATGATTAAAAATGACAATTCTTCTGTTCTGTGGATGGTATCTATCAGGAAGTTTAGCTCAGAGTCAGTTTTTAGCCAGTTTTTAACCAGTCTGCTACAGACTGGTTTTATTTACTTTTCACATCTCCTGTAGACATGACTGAGCGACTTCACTTTCACTTTTCACTTTAATGCATTGGAGAAGGAAATGGCAACTCACTCTAGTGTTCTTGCCTGGAGAATCCCAGGGACGGGGGAGCCTGGTGGGCTGTCTGTGGGGTCACAGAGCGTCAGACACGACTGAAGTGACTTAGCAGCAGCAGCACATCTCCTGTGGGTCAGAGGGAGTATAAAGGACTTCCTATGGGTTCATAATTGCATAAGGAATTAAAAACTTTCATGAATATTGTGCTTTATAAAAGCTATTATAAGCAGTTCTGCAAATTATGTTAATAGAACTTGAAAACAAAATTCATCTTAAATGATAGTCAGTGAAGATAACATTCCTAAGAATAATGTAAAATTCATACACCCATGTTCATGAAATATACTATATAACAAAAATATTTTATGCAAGTGTTTTCTATAAAGGAAAAGGAATTAACTGTATATGTAAATCATTGGTTGCAAAAGGAATTAACTCTCTATGTAAATCATCAAAAAATAATATTACTCAAAGTTCACAAACTGAAGATTATGGATGTACTTTTATTTAGTGAATAATGTTACCAAGTTGATATCATACTCATTTTAAATCTATTTTATCAAGAGGAATGAGGATACCTGTTTTTATCCTCTTAAGATGAATTGGTATTTTCCTGTATGAATGAGAAGAAATAAGGCTGGCGGAGAACTCTTGTGCAGGGACAAGGCACCTGGAATTTTACCTTTGAGTGCTGGAGATAACCTTTTCTTAGAGAACAAGAGGTTGAAGATTGAATAGTTTGTGTCCTTGCTAAGAATCTCAGTGATTTCCTCAGTAGCATTTTAAGTCATGCTTATGGAATTGTTTCATGGCTGACTTTTTATTTTTCTCATGTATTGCTTATTTTTCTGTCCTTTCCTCAGGAGTAGAAAGAAAATTTCATCAAACACAAAACAGAACCCAAGAGTCATTGTGTAACTTGGCCATTTTCCCACATCCATTTAAGCAGTGTGGTGAATGTAATTAGGATTTCCCCCGTCTGCTTTTGGGAACATTGATTAATCTTTTAAAGTGTAGATGTAGCTATTGAATATAGCCCAGGAAAATCTATGAAACCCGGTGCCATTGCTTTTAGTCCCATCATCAGACTGTGTACTTCTTTCAACCAGTCTTCCGATTTAGGATGCATAATTAGCTTTAATATTCTAAAGAGTATATGCTTTCATGTTCCAAATTATTAGTGGAGCAGATATGGTACCTAAGTCTAGGACTCTACACAGAGCAAGTAGGGTTTTCAGTCTTCCAGTTTTTGAAAGTGTTGTCATGGATAACCCTTGTACTTTTAATTTTAATGGGGAGTGTTCCATTTTTTAAGAGTCTTTTTTTTTTATGATAGTAATGACAATGAATGCCTTAATGCACTTGGGTTGTTGTGAAGGAAGAACATTTTATATTAAGGAATATTTTGTGTTGTATATCGCAAGACAATCATGAATATTAATTACTCTGTGCTTGTGATAATAAATTCTCTAGTGTTTTAAAATATTCTTATTTTGTGTCTAAGAATTTTAGGCCTCAGAGCATTCACGAACAACCCCTTGCATATTTCCTATGTGATTTATTACCAGTATCAGGAGAGCAGTATTCAGAGAGAGAAACTGGCTCAAGATTGAAGAGCAACTAATATCATGTATAGAACTGCCGTTCATGAATTTCAGTCTTACAGTAGCTTACCGCAATACACAGTGCACAATGAAATCTGTGAATATGTGTTGAATACGTTTAAATTAAAGCCTGCCTAGGATCAATCTGGAAATCATTCAACATTTTAGGAAAATATAGATATTTTAAAGTGGGGCAGAGGTCCAGTCATCATCATACATGGCAAAAGGTGAAGGCAGTTGCTGGGAGCTGCTGCTGCTGCTAAGTCGCTTCGGTCGTGTCCGACTCTGTGCGACCCCATAGACAGGAGCCCACTGGGCTCCGCCGTCCCTGGGATTCTCCAGGCAAGAACACTGGAGTGGGCACTGCTTAATAATGTGGAAATCGTTCATTAGACATTTTGAAAGATATAACCTTGGTTATTAAAATGAACATCATAACAACATTTCCATTGTTTTTTTCCTTAGTTTCTCCAAGGTAATAATTCTTTACAGACTTACATATAAGACCACAATCAGGATGGGCACAGATCTGCTGGGAGGACCTTTCACGTCTGGCAGCTCATTTTGCTTTATTTCATACATCACATCCTTAACATTATAGAATCTTTCTCTGTAGATTTCTTGCTTGAAGCTTTAGGAATTTAGATGAGATGTTCTGTTGGCCAGGGTGGTAGGGGTTATAGACCTGTGACTTTTTGTTCTCCTCTCACAGCTTTATCAATACCTGCACCAGTGTGAATTCAGGAATGAGCACCCACCATGTGCCTGGCACTTTTCTAGACTTTGGAGAAACAATAATGAACACACAGGTCCTTGCCTTCAAGAAGTTAATATTTTAGTGGCGGTGGGAGAATGGGAGGAGATGGAAACAGATTTATTCTAAGCAAGTAATAAACACATATAATCATTTCCTATTGTGTTGAATGTTGTAAAGGGAATAAAGAGGGTGATGTGATTCAGATTAATAGGACTAGAGTGGAGCTGCTTGGGAAAGAGTAATAAGAGGTGTGGCAGTAACATTTGAGCAGAGGCCTGAATGATGAGATTGAGCTTCCCATGGAAAAAGCCAGAGGAAGAATGTTTAAGCCAGAGAGAAAAAAGAAAAAAATAAAAGCCACCGAAACAAGAATAATAAAGACAGATGGAGGAAAAGACAGGCCATTAGTGTATCTGGACTGTAATGATCAAAACTGAGAGTGGATTGAAATGAGGTTGGAAGGATTGGGAGTGATTGGTTTACATAGGAACTTAGAGGCCTTATATCTTAGGTTCTCAGGAAACACTCTGGGATGGAGATTTACATGAAGAAAAGTCCCAGGGAAGTTATCTAGTCACACTTGGATCAGCATCTCTGAGGCAGTGAAAACGAGGGACTGGGCTGCATGAACAGTGGGACTGTAGTGCACCCCAGGAAAGGCCTTAGTGTATTCTACAGCGGAGCCTAGAGTGGGACTGACCTTGCAAAACTGTCCCACTTTAGCTAAGGAGGGTGAATGTTGAAACCTGTGCATGGAGCCTCAGTAGATGCCGTTCACAGTCCCTGGAGAAGGACTCGGCTGAGAGCCAGCCACCTCCAACGATCCCAGCAACTAAGGAATGAGTGCCTGGGTCCCGAAGAGGGGTACCACTGCATTTTATCACATTCAATATTGATGATTCAGCCTGTTATACAAAATAGATTACATACGTTTTAAAATACATTTGACGCTTGAACACTGGGGGGGTCAGGATGGCAATCCTCTGTGTGCAGTCGAGAATTTGACTATAAATTATAGTTGGCCCATAGTATCTGTAGTTCTCTGTATGTGTGGTTCTGTATCCGTGGATTCAGTCAACTATGGATCATGTGGAACTACAGTACTTAGTACTGAAAAACGTTTGCATGTAAATGCATTCAAACCCATGTGTGTTATCCAAGGGTCAGCTGTACTTGGTAAAAATTGAGATGAAAACAGACCTAGTTATACACCCATGTAAACGTATGCATGTGTATGTGAAGTTCTCTCATTAACATATATGTACATCTGTGAGTTTTAAGGTCAGAACTCAGAATGGAGGGCATTCAGCAGCAAATAGCTTTGTTCTAGTTCAGAGTGAGGCTGAACAGGACAGGAAAAGAAAGTGATAGGGATTAAGGAAGAATCTCCCATCTTCTCCCCTCTCTTCTTGTTCTAGTCGTATAATGTTAGTCGCTCAGTCATGTCCAACTCTTTGTGACCCCATGGACTGTAGCCCACCAGGCCACTCTGTCCATGGGATTCTCTAGGCAAGAACAGGAGTAGGTTGCCATAGGTTGCCATTTCCTTTTCCAGGGGATCTTCCCAACCCAGGGATCGAACCTGGATCTTCTGTATTGAAGGAAGATTCTTTACCATCTGAGCTACATATTCTAGTTTGTTCTAATTTATCCTTTTAACTGTTTTTTTTTTTTTTCAAATTATTCATTCGTTTCTTTGTATGTTAACCTGTTTTTGCTCTTTTTTCTTTCATTGTCACTTTTTGGTATAAGATCAAAAGAGACTGAATGACAAGGTTATAAATCCAGACAGGAAGCAATGACAATGTGGCTTAGGACAGTGGAAATGGAAGATGAGATGGATATGGGTTGGATTTGACAGTTCAGGGTCAGAAAGTTGACAGCTGAACAGTGGGACTGAATACACTGATGAAGCAAAGTCAGGAGTGAAAGGGGACAGAGCGAGTCTGGGCAACAGGAGCCAGAAGAGGAGGAGTTCCGGTCTGTGAAGGATGTTTCAGAAGCCCTTGGAGGACAGCCTTGTGAAGATGGACACCTGGCAGCTGGAGATGTTTGGAAATCAGAACAGAGACCATGCTAGAGACACGAATTTCAGAACCATCTACATGGAGAAAGCTGATTGTGTAAATACATGGTTTACTATGCATGGGAAATAGATGGGGAGACAGTGGAAACAGTGTCAGACTTTATATTTCTGGGCTCCAAAATCACTGCAGATGGTGACTGCAGCCATGAAATTAAAAGACGCTTACTCCTTGGAAGAAAAGTTATGACCAACCTAGATTGCATGTTCAAAAGCAGAGATATTACTTTGCTGACTAAGGTCCGTCTAGTCAAGGCTATGGTTTTTCCAGTAGTCATGTATGGGTGTGAGAGTTGGACTGTAAAGAAGGCTGAGCGCCGAAGAATTGATGCTTTTGAACTGTGGTGTTGGAGAAGACTCTTGAGGGTCCCTTGGACTGCAAGGAGATCCAACCAGTCCATTCTGAAGGAGATCGGCCCTGGGATTTCTTTGGAAGGAATGCTACTGAAGCTGAAGCTCCAGTACTTTTCCATGCGAAGAATTGACTCATTGGAAAAGACTCTGATACTGGGAGGGATTGGGGGCAGGAGGAGAAGGGGACGACAGAGGATGAGATGGCTGGATGGCATCACTGACTTGATGGGCGTGAGTCTGAGTGAACTCCGGGAGTTGGTGATGGACAGGGAGGCCTGGCGTGCATTCATGGGGTCACAAAGAGTCGGACACGGCTGAACGATTGAACTGAACTGATGCTGTTTCTAATGGCAAGTACATATAACAGAAACCATGTCATTTAACTGGAAAAGAGTGGGAAGATGTTTTATTTTCACATATTTAAAGACTGGGCATGGTTAGAAAAGAGAATGCCTCATCCTTCTCCAGAGGGCATCTAAGCTCTTTTGAACAGGTTGTTTTAGGGATGCATTTCTGAGAATAGACGTCCTTGTGAAGGGCATGAGTTTGATAGATAACGTGATATAAAGGAGAAGTCTACTTGCTTTGCCTCATGATGCTTTTGGGTGGTAAAAGTTTTGGATGCTCATCACAGTAGACATGGTTTTGATGACTAACGTTGGCGTGCAGAGTCTTCTGGAAGACTTGTTAGCAACTGGAGAAATCAGTCATTGTTTAGGAATTAAGAGAGTCGTTTTTTTTTTGCTGAGCCGGATCCACCCAATGGTTTGGTTTGATAAGGTGTGAAGCTTTTTTTTTTTCTCTCTTGTGTGTGTATTTCAATTAAAAAATGTCAACATTATTCTTTAATCGTATTTTAAGTTTTAATTCATATATAATTTGTAACAGAGAACTATTTGAAAATTATAAAGTTTGTATGAGATTCTCTGTGATAATTGAACCAAGAAGGGGTGTAGGAACCAGACAGAGTGCCTGATGATTAACTATTTTATGTTAAGAGTAAAGGGAGAATAAAAACATCTCATTTGTGTTTGGCTGCTCTCGTGTTATTGACAAGAACAGTCAAAAGCTACCCATTTTCAGCTGGTGGGTGGCTGTCTAAGGAATTAAGTTTCTTATTTTTTATAAAGTATATGCCAGATAAAAAGCTTTGGAGAATGAAGGTCTCCTTGTTTAGCCTAAGACAAACCTGAGGCTTACTCTTAGCAGACAGTTTTATTGTCCTTTGTCTGGCTTTATGGTTAATTCTAAATGCTCATCAGTCCATTTTGGTCATTGGTGCCCCCCATAAAGGGATGCACAGCTTTTTAGGCTATCCATTTTTCCATCCTAGTTGGATAAACTACTTGAATTGGATTTGATTGATGACCTGACTTGCCCTTAAGAAGATGGTTTGTGACCACAGGCCACATAAAATGGCATGTAAGACCAGTTGATATTTATATGGTCAATAAACATTTATATTGATATATCACACATTTGTGTGGATATTGTACTGCTAGGGGTTTGTTACTGTTGATCACATCTAAGCAGTGATTTATAACAGATTACCTAGGTATCAGGGGCTCTTACACAGGAGAGCGGGCCCTGGACATTTACAGGATTCTGGGAGATGGGCTCAGCTGCCTTTTGGAAAAGCTGGTATATTTCATTGGTGTGCTGTCTCCGGGTGCGCCTTACTGAAGGCAGTCAAACAGTGAAGGGCTTGGCTCGGCCTCTGCCGTCTCCGAGGCCCGTCCAGTCCTCTGCTGCTGGTTCACTGCAGGTGTGTGCATCAGAGCCGAGGACGAGCGGGTTTGTCCTTTCAGGGAGCCCACCGCCTCCAGTGGGACGCCACGGGGCCACAGCTTCTAAAGCTGCTGCAGCCAGTATTTGAAACTGACCCCAAGATTTTGATCTGCTCGGTTTATTTTTAGAAGTAATGACAGTATAGCACTTTGAGGCCTGGATGTTATTTCTAGACCGAAGAGAAATATTATTTTTCTGAGAAGTAAAATTTTGGGATTTTAAATGGATTTTTGGTAAGGATTTCTGAAGCTTTTCCAGTAAATGGGACTTGCTAGCCAAAAAGGATAGTTGGGAAGCCATATGTTTACCCTCTTCCTGCTGAATTTCGTCTCCAGTCCTGGGCCTGGGAGATGTCTCTGAGAGGATGTGTGATCTTCTTGCCCCTCATTCTTAGCGAGTCCCCAGATGCACAAAGAAAGAAGCATTCATTCTTTTCTGCTTTCCAAGTTTATAAATTTTAAATTACATATATACATACAATACCTACTAGGTTGGCTATAGGGAGTATATTTATAACTTGTAACATGGAATATCTGTTAGTTTGCCTAGGAATTTGGAGACACACATGCATTTATTTGCATCTCATTTGGAATGAAGGCACAGTAACGTTTTATGTGTATGTGTATATATATTTTGGGTTGATTATATGTTAATTTATATGATACATGATTATTCTGTTTGGAGAAATGTCTTCATGAGTTTTAATTTTTGCAGATACAATATTCATTAGTCTCCTAATTGAAATCCTTGCCTATAGTAAATCTTTTTTCTTTAGTTTCAAACTCTATAATACCATGAACTTGATTTTTCTAAAATAATACCAGCACTTTGGTACTGCTCACTGTATGCCAGACACTGTTCTGTTCTTATATAAAAATCTCTCTACAACTGCATGAAGTTGGTACCATTAATATCCTCATTTTTTATAAGAAGAAACTGAGGCACAAAGAGGTCAAAGCACTTACTCCAGGTCACAAACCTCGTGGTAAGTGAATGAGCTGGTATTTGAACCCAGGCAGTCTAACTCTGGAGAAGTCAATGGCAACCCACTCCAGTACTCTTGACTGGAAAATCCCATGGACAGAGGAGCCTGGTAGGCTGTAGTCCATGGGGTCGCTAAGAGTTCAACGCGACTGAGTGACTTGACTTTCAGTTTTCACTTTCATGCATTGGAGAAGGAAATGGCACCCCACTCCAGCGTTCTTGCCTAGAGAATCCCAGGGACCGGGGAGCCTGGTGGGCTGCCGTCTGTGGGGTCGCACAGAGTCGGACACGACTGAGCGACTTAGCAGCAGCAGTCTAACTCTAGAATCTCTGTACATAATCACTGTGTTATACTTCCTTGCAAAAAAAAAAAAAAACCTGTTAGTTCACCTTCTAATTAAAGCCCACATTCTCTGCAGCATGGTTCCCATCTTCTCAGTCTTGGATTGCAGTTAGCCCATCAACAGCACAAGGGGGTTAGAGACGCCTACCTTGTGTGCAGTGACAATCTCTGTGCGAGTTACAGTCCTTCTGTATCTGAGGTTCCTCCACATCTGTGGATAGAACAAATGGAAAATTGAATACTGCTGTAATATTTACTAAGAAAACAATCAGTCTATATAAGTGGACTAATACAGTTCAAACCCGTGTTGTTGAGTGGTCAACTGTAATTTGTCAGCTCTTTAAAGTTCTCCCTAGCTCACGTTTGAGGTCTCTGTACACAGCAAGGATATTAAAGTTTTTGCTCTTCCCCAAACATTCCGAATACTTTTTTGCTGACTCTGTAGTGTTAGTCATGCTATGCTTTCTGTCTAGAATCTGCTTCATCATTGTCTTACTGGAAAACCCACACTTACTCTTCAAAGCTCAGGTGGGACTTCACCTCTTTCTCTCTCACCTGTGGTTCCCACAGTACTTCATGTGTAACTCTGCTTGGCTGCTTCCCTCGTTGTATGGTGCTGTTTATCTATCTATGTTTTTTTCTTCTTGACCTGCAGGGCTTCTTGAGGTCTGGGGTCCATTATTCTTGGCTTTGTATCCTCAGCACACCTAGCACAGAGCCAGATTCATGGGTGGCACTCCAGAAATATTGTCAGTATTTAAATAAATGAAACATTGAATCGGTTTGCTTCCTAGAATTGCAGGAAGGTCAAGACAAGCAGAATCCGGCAACAGTGTCTACTGAAAGGAACACATGTCAGGTGTTGGGAGTATCAGGCCCCCTGCTGATCTCCTGTGACCATCTCCTAAGCAGACTCAGCCCTCAGGCCCACTGCCGTGTCCTGAGTACTGCACTCTCAGAGTTTCCTGTGCAGGTGGTGGAGGATTTTGAAATGCCTGAAACCAAACCATTACACCCACTTAAAATAGTTTCTCTTGTCTGGGTATGATAAGAGGTGGGTGGGAAAAAATTAGCGCACACAGCCCATTTCTTGGGAGTTGAGGTTGCCAGTTAAATGTCATGAATGGAATAAAACAGCACATACAAGTTGTGTTTAAAATAGTTTGCTTCTTATTTTTCTATTCACTTTAATTTAGAAAGTCAGTTTCCAGATGTTAGATGAGCATTGACTGATTTCCTCAGTACCCTCTTTCATTCTGTTTTCTTGATTATAGATCATCTGACTGAAGTACATTTAGAGAAACTGGCAGATGATTGAATATAGTGAAACTAATAGCCTTTTATTTCTCTAAAGAAGTAAATTCAGGGAGGTTTATTACAGTCACAGAGCACCATGTACTTTAACCCTTCTTTGATCCAGCAAAACTTTGATGACTATTTTGACTTTAACTGAAGAATGTTTGAATTGAAACATTTAATAATAATAGTGGAGGAGCACTTTTCTTTACTAAATGTTAAAGATGACATTATTTCTAAATGAAAATAAGAGCCAAATTAAAGGTCTTCGCATGGTTTCACTAGAGCAGAGAGATGGAGATTTTTTGAGGATTCTAGGCATTTGGGATGTAGTAGAGAAGGAAAAAGTAAGAACAAAAATGTGGCCTACTCATAATTGTGCTATAATTTTAGTCAGTGTTGGACTAGAAATTAAAGTCTGAATGATGCTGCAATAAGTTAGGAATTTGAATTGTCAAGACTTACAAATTTAAAAAATGAATCTAAATGAAAATACTTTGCAATTTAGAAAAATTAAGGGACCTAATATTTTAAATCAATTTATAAAGATTTCTGTGTGTAGTTTTCTCATTTAACATATTCCTTTTTGAAGTAGTTCATATTTAGGAATTATTAAGCCAAGATCTAATGTAGTGTTCTTCCCATATCAAAGCAGCTAAAACATTGATCTCATGTTCTGTGATGGAAGTTTCCATGCATGCAATCTAATTTAAGTCTCTCAGTTGTCCTATAAAGCATTTTCATCTTCCTTCATGTAAGCACAGAAAAGGAAGCTCAGCCATTGCCCCAGAAAGTGAGGGCAGGATTCCAATTCGGGTCCACAGTTCCTGCATCTCATGCTTCCTTTCACTGGATTGAGAATTTCAGTTTCAGAAATATGCCTTGTCTAGGGAAACACACATACTCAAATTACAAAACTAGTTGAATAGCAAATTGTAAATGGAAAGGCCATTTTTTTATATGGGGTATATCATTTGGTATATTTTAAATGGAAGCCATCTGTCTAAAATATTTCATTTTGCATTTATTTAAATCTTAATATTGGATTTGATTAAATGGTGGACTAACCAGGTATTAATCTATGATTTTTAACTCTTTATATGATCACTAATATGATCTTCCCTGATAGCTCAGCTGGTAAAGAATCCGCCTGTAATGCAGGAAACTCCAGTTTGATTCCTGGGTCGGGAAGATCCCCTAGAGAAGAGATGGCATACCTACTCCAGTATTCTTGGGCTTCCCTGGTAGCTCAACTGGTAAAGAATTCATCTGCAATGGAGGAGACCTGGGTTCAGTCCCTGGGTTGGGAAGATCCCTTGG
Source organism: Neotragus moschatus (assembly GCA_006410615.1). NCBI lineage: Eukaryota > Metazoa > Chordata > Mammalia > Artiodactyla > Bovidae > Neotragus > Neotragus moschatus. The sequence goes on from SJYA01000919.1 coordinate 352,867, forward strand.
AGGAGGCCATGGCAACCCACTCCAGTATTCTTGCCTAGAGAATCCCATGGACAGAGGAGCCTGGCAGGCTACAGTCCTTGGGGTCACAAAGAGTTGGACACAACTGAGTGAATAAGCACACATGATCCTTGTACATGTAGCTTGGAATGAACTTGGGATAAAATTTAAGGTCAGATTTTATTTCTCAGAACAGCTTTGGAGTTTTCTGTGGCTATTGCATGACCTGCTGGGATTGGTCATATCACTATCTTTGCACTGAAAATTGAGTGTACAGTTTATCTCATTTTTATTTTTTATATAGAAGTATCATCTCTGTTAGATGGGAGGAAGGAGAGGAGAAGAAATAGCTTAAGCTTAAATACAGCTTGCAGTACAGCTATTGTATTTGCCTCGGAAAATGTGGTCAGCAGGGAGCTGATACCTGATCTTCTACTGGTGCTTCCTTAATTTACGGAATGATTATAGGGAAACTACAGGAACCCTTTTTGTATTTCATTCTCAGTGGCTCTTAATTTAGGGTTATGCTCTTTGTAACCTACCTATCTCACAGGGAGATGGTGAAGATTAATTATACCATGCCGGCCAGTTGCCCAGCACTTCCCCAGAGAAAGGGGCAGACCTGTCATTAGGAGGTCCTTCCCTTGTCTCCCATCCCTGCACAGGATGGTGCCATCACTCCGTATCCTAACGGGAGGTCGCCTCCATTCAGGCCAAGGACAGGTTTTCCCGTGACACAGAGAACATTTTCTCTTCTGGTTCTGTGTGACCAGGCAGATTTCCATCTCTGCGGACCTCAGTGTCCTCATCTGTGAAAGCAGCAGCCCTCAGCCCCGTGAGTCCTAAAGGGAATTACCCTGGAGTTGCTCTCATTTTGTCCTTTCGCTTCTCTCGTCTCGCCCAGTTTCTTGAATCTATTAAGCTTTTTTTAAGCTCATGTGCTATTAAGGAAGTGTGGCAGACACTGGGGTAGGCCTTTCTGGAGGGGGGCCTTGCTGGGCGGAGAAAGGGGGCAGGCGTTAGCTTCAGCTGGAGAGATCTCTTGCCCTGGGTCCCATGAGCCAAGGCCTTGTTGGCTTTGCCTAACAGTTCATGTCTCGCTCTGCCTGATCTTCCTTCCTTCCCCTTTCTTTTATGAGTCTGATCTCTCTAAATAGCTTCTGGTTCCACTTCCACAGAACTTGGTCAGTGAGAAGAACTTACGCAAGTGAAAACAGGACTAGTAGAAGGAATTTCTTCAAGTCACAAATGAATACACTTTTTAATAATAAGCTGTGTCATATTCTGTAATTTATTAATTTGGAAGTAATATTTTCATATTAAATGAAGATACCCAAAAAAGAAAAGTTCAGTCACTATTAGATTTGTGATTTTCATATAGATTAACTGTATAGGATTTTTTTTTTACTGGACATGAGCGAAGCCTTTGACAAGTAAAGTCCTTAGTTCTTTTAGTGATATTTGTAGTAAGTTGTAGCTTTAAAATCACCATTCTTTATCCCTAAATACATCTTCATTAAGTTTTTTTGTATAATTAACTGTTAGTCCTTGCAGAGAAACAAACAGCAAATATTACAGCTTTTTTCTGTGTGCATTAGAGATATTTAAAGTGTTCTTTAGCTATTCTTCAAATACATCATTTTGGGTATAACTGAGGCCTTCTCTTTTCTCCTTTCTTCCTTCTCTCTTTTTCTTTATTCCTTCCTGAGTGGTTTGGGTATTATTCTTTGACTTAAAAACAAAAAACAGTGAGTCTGACAGCTACTATGGAATTGATCTCATTATGAAGAATATGTGCTGGGCATTTTTAAGAAATTCAATTTTATATTGTAATGGGGGAGTTGAAGTCTCCTTTCTTGTGCTTTAATTTCAAATTTGCATTTAGAGATTTGTCTTTTTTATATTTTGAATTTTATATTTTTTCATATTTTGAGAGTTGTCAAAACTCAATGTAACTTTTAAAAAATTTGATTTCTCCCTATCTGTGGTTAAAGGATATGACTCAGTATTTCTGTTTTCTTTCATGTGTTATTGTTGATTTTTCTTTTCTTTTTTTGTTCACAGCCCACAGCTTGTGGGATCTTAGTTTCCAACCAGGGGTTGATCCCGAGCCCTCAGCTCTGGAAGTGCAGAGTCCTGACCCCTGGACTACCAGGGGATTCCTGATTATTGTTGATTTTTTAACATAGAGCAGAGAAGCAGAGACTGAGAAATATGTAACTAGTCTCCATGGCAGACATGTAGAGAAGAGTTTAAAGAAAAGGGGCTTTGAGCAGGAAGTATTTAAATGACAACAGCACGCGTCAGAAGAGAAGAGGGTAAAGGCCTGAATTCCGACGCGTGTGTTTAGTAAATCGAGCCACTTTTGATTTTGTTCACTATTTATTTATGTTGTGGATAGAAAGTAAACTATGTCAGTTACATCAGGCCTTTGAAAGTTTGCCTCTGTAGCATTAACTGACCTCATATTTCATTATTTGTTTTTACATCTGCCCATTCATCCATTTTAACAAGTTTTCAGCTCTTAATGGTATTGCTAACATCAGACCCCAGAACAGTATTACATGAATTGAATGTATTCCAGGTGTAAAATACCGAAGCACAATGCATACCATGTTATTCCTTTTAGGTAAAGGACAAAAGCACACTAAATCAATGTGATTTGAAGTTAGAATAGTGGTTACTGTGGTGTGGGAGGTGGGGTCTGGGAGTATCAGAGGGTTCTGGGTATTGTTGAGGTTCTGTTTTTTAATCTGGATGCTGGTTTCATGGGTGTGTTCATTGTGTGAAATGTCATTGTACAATATACTTATGGCATATGTAGTTTTCTGTTCAGACACTTTAACCTCTTAGCCACCAGGGAAGAGCCTTGTATTTCATACGTAAACATATTTTTAAAAACATCAGGCTAGGGAAATTCCCTTGGGCTAGATGTACTTTGCCTCTACCTAGACTTTTAAGAATCGCATATCCAAAAAACAAAGAAATGAACTCAAACCACAAACAAAAAGAAACAATCCCAGAATTGAGTACGGAATCACACAAATGGAAAAAATCTTCGTCTAGCCCACAGACATCATGAGCCTAAAAGACTTTGGAGTCTTGTATGTGTCCTGTGGCACTGTGATTTCACTTCTTACAACCAAGGGGACTGGTGTTCAGAGAGGCCCAGTAAGTTGCCCAGGAACCCCACCCTGCCACTCCCCGCCCAAATCTGCTGGAGAGCACCCTGAACCACCTGCTGCCTCTGCATGAATTGTACTGGTCTGCTGCTAAAAGCAGCTCCTTCGCAGGACTCTATTACAAAAACTTTTAATGACAACTCAAGAAGAAAGCATTTCTTTCATTTAACCCTCAGGTAACCTGATTTTCAGCTGCCCGGAACTATCAAATTATGAAGGATCCCATTTGTTTGAAAGTTTACCAAGTGATAGCTGTCCTGTCACTTAGCTATTATTTTCATGGTTGTTTTAAAAAAAGAGCTTTGGAAGATCTTTGAATCTGAGTCAAGATACTCTTTTATGCATATTTATACATATTTCCTACATAAATAACCTTGTAAGAGATCCCCTTTCGATTTTTGTTTTCTGACACCATGAAAGACATTTTTTTCTCTCTACACATGGGGCTATTTCTACTTGAATGATAACTCTCCTTAATTTATGACCTACAATTTGTATATAGATACATATACGTATGTTTGTGTATGTATATACGTGTGTATGTGTGTGTACAGATATATAAACTAAACTCGATCATAGCTATCTTATAATATAATGAGTATTCCCATCTTCATCCAACAAGCATTGCATTTTCTAGACTCTAGGTTCATTTCTCACCCCGTGGCCAGTGCTGACACAGGGCTTTCTTACTCAGAGTCTTGTCTGACTTTTCCAACAGCCTCTGGATATACTGACTATGTTATCTTCATATCTCTGTGGCCACTTGGAGAAGGAAGTAAGCCAAGTTATATCAGGAGCAGTCTCTATTCTTATTTTTATTTCTGTTTTCCTGTTTGTTCTCTATTATTTTTCCCTGTTTATTCACCAGTTCATTCAATAAAATTTCATTGCTTATCTTCTATGTGCCAGACACTGTCTTTGATGTAGGGTATAGAATGGTGAACAAAAATCTACATATCCCGCTTTATTGGATCTTACCGTTTATTGCAGAGAGATCATTAAAAAAAAAACTTACAACTAAAAAAAAATCAACTGTGGCAAATAACTATGAAGTGGAATTTTTGCTATGTGTGAGCAATAATGAGGAATTTCAACCTGTTAGAAAAATGCTTCCTTGAAGAGAAAATACTTACTTTAGTATGTGGAGAATAACCAAATATGAATCAAAAAGAGGTGGAGTGAGTTTCCAGTAAATGGGATACCGGCAGAAAAGTCCTGAGGCAGGAAAATTCATGGCATTTATGAAGAACTCAAAGGTCAGCCCGTATGGCTGGAGTAGAGTGCAGAGGAAGATGGAAGAAAGTAAGTGATGGATTAGGAAAAGTAGAGGACTTGGTGGCCTCGTTTTCCTGATGGTTTGAGAGGAGTTACCTAGGAAGTGTTGAATGAACATTTTGGAAAGTGAGCAGTTGGTGGTTAGAGATTCGAATTTTTACCTTCCTGATTCTGGAAGAAGATGGCCAAGTTTCAGGGATTTAACTGCACGAGTGACAACCAGACTGGAGTGGAGGTGACGATCACTGGAGACGGAGAGGCTAAGGAAACGACGATCACTGGAGACGGAGAGGCCAAGGAGACGAAAGCCTGTGACTAGTTATCCGTGTGTGTGCTGAAGTAGCCTACCATGTTGTCATGGCAGACTTTGGGTGAAGTAGAAGACTGGCTAGATGCCAAGTCTTTAATAGATAAACTAGACTGAATTATTGGGGTAGGGGGACCACTTAATTCAAGTAAACATTTCATAAGATCTGAACAATTCATTTTCCTCTGTTTACGTGAGAACTTGACTTTTGATGCAAGTATTGTGTTGGCTGAAAAGGTCTTTTGGGCTTTTCCATAACTCCTTGTGGAAAACCATAATGAACTTTTCTGGCTGACTCAGTATTTTGAGGAGCCAGTTAGTCACATCATTTTGACAGATACTGTACAGAGGGGCACACAATGGTCTAATAGGGATGTATTTTTATCTGGAAGGGATATTCCCTCTCCCCAAATTCTGGTTTGTAGGCTTTTATCATTCATCTAACCAGTCAGTCAGTCACACCCCTGTTCTAAAGCAATTGCCTGGGGAACTTAGGCAGTCTACAAAAGAATGATTTTTAAATCATCCTTTATACACTACTCTTTTCCTTTGCTTATACATAACTTTAAGTCATATTTAGGTATATGCAAAGGAAAAGAGTAGCAAGGAGTGCATCAAAATGTAAACAGTGGTATAGCTGGGTAGGGTGGAGTTTTTGTTCATTTGTGTTTTGTTTTGGCCATGCCTCGTGGCCCATGGAATCTCAGTTCCCCAACCAGAGATTGAATCCTAACCACTAGACCACCCAGAAACTCCCCTGGGTAATAGAGTTGTAACAGATTTTGTCCTGTAAATATAATTTTCCAAAAAAATGAAAAGATGCCAAAGTTGCTTAGAGAAATGGCTGACTCCAGGGTTGGAACAGGGAGAGAACAAGAGAACCGTGGAACATTTTGAGAATCTATCATTTTTATAATAAGATTTTTTAGAAAAATTATATTAGAGTGAAAGAAGTGAGGATGGCGACAAGTCAGAAATAATTAGGCTAGGTGGAAAAGAGAAGAGGTTAGTTGTGGAGGAGATGCATGAGTTGTCAAGATTGGGATATAGGGTGGACCGTGGCCGGGTACTGGCTTCTACTGCAAGAGCTAATGCAGAAGCTGTCTTCTGTTGGCCTCTGGTCACAGCCCCGCATTTCCAGGTCACTTGGCAGAATTCCTGGAGTCTCAGGTTTTAAAGGAGCAATTGGTATGGGTTTCTCCCTAGTGCCTCTGGTGTTTTATTCCCTGAGGAGAGGTTTAGCTGTTGATTTCTTTTAACTGGGATGCAGAAAACCTCAGTAAGCTCCTGGGGTTTCCCCTGCTCCCCTGTATAGCTGTTAGGGAGCTGTGCTTTGATTCTGATAATACCTGTGGATTAACACAGATCAGAAATTGTTTTCAGTGTCCCTCTGTCTACAGCAGCTGGGCAGTGGGTCTGTTCATTTACATGGAAGTGGATATTAACTTCACATGGCAGCCCAGGACAGTTTTTTGCCTGACAGCTTTAAAGTTCACCACACAGAGACCGATATCTTCCTCTTTCAGAGTTTAGAAGTCACCAGAGTCAATTGAGGTGGCATTTAACATGCCTCCTTATAAACTGTAGCCATTGGGCCAGGCAGGGTTGCAAAAAGCTCTTGCTTTAGAGCTGGCCCAGTTTGTAATTTCATGCCAATGCCAAAGCCACGTCCTACATGATGCAGCGCTTACTTGAGACAGAGCATTCTAGGTAAAAGATAAATATTCATTCCTGATGGATGACAAAGACTTACGTCTAGAATGATGATGGGTTAAGACTGCCTGCCACTCATCTTAAGTCCAGGGAACGCTGTCCTACAATTTCAGGATCAGAAAGAATAAGATGGTACATTTTTAAAGTGTATGTTACCTAGAAAAATTTGAGATAATTGGAAAGTATGCATGAAATGCTCTCATGTAATGAGAACCTAGACTATTCTTCATAACTCTGTTTCCAAAGGAAACTAAACATGATATTCTGAAAGCAGAGGAGTGGACGATGCGAAGGAAATGACTATGACAATATTATTAGTAAATTGTAGTAATTATAGTATATTTTATATATATATATATATTTTGGGCTTCCCTGGTGGCTCAGATGGTAAAGCATCTGCCTACAATGCGGGAGACCTGGGTTCCATCCCGGGGTTGGGAATTTCCCCCGGAGAAGGAAATGGCAACCCACTCCAGTACTCTTACCTGGAAAATCCCATGGACGGACGAGCCTGGTAGGCTCCATGGGGTCGCAAAGAGTCAGACACGACAGAGTGACTTCACTTCACTTCACTTCATAGTATATTTAGTATTATGGTAATATAATATTTACAATATTATAGTAAATCCAAGCTCTAGATGGTTGCAGATATTTTTTTAAAGAAAATGTTTATAATCTAAATCAGATCATTTGTCTCCCACTGAAACTGCCCTTTCTCAGCTCCTTGAACCCACGTACATATTCACTTTTGTCCTTGATGAAATCTTGGTCAGATTTCAGAGCTTTGTAGTTCCTTTTAGTCACAAGAACAGTCTCATTTCAGAACTGTAGAAATCCTGACCAGTGTCATATTTAAAACTTGTCCCCTCTCTCATATTTGGGTTAATGGCTCAGTGGGTGAAAAATCCACCTGCAGTGCAGGAGACACAGGTTCAGTCCCTGGGTCAGTAAGATCTCCTGCAGAAGGAAATGGCAACCCATTCCAGTATTCTTGCCTGGGAAATCCCATGGACAGAGGGGCATAGTGGGTTACAGTCCAGGGGGGGTACTAATGAGCACACACCCACCCACCCTACTTCTCAGGTCAAGCTTGTTGCATGCTTGAGAGCCTCCATGGACCAGGGAAGGGGTGTGATACCTATCACTTTTTTTGTTAACCTTATCTCCCCTTCTAATCACTGATTGATGTTTGTGGCCCTTGGGGACAGAGCTGTAAGGAGCCACGCAAGTCTCATTCCAGTGGTGCAGTTGTAATCTGCACTGCTACTATCTGATGGACGCAAGATTGCCAACTAGCTTTCAAGGCACGTCTTTGTGGGCTTTTGAACAATTCCTCTCAGGGACCTCTGGGGATAGTTATGCTGATGATGGCCATGCTTCCCCTGGCAGGATGTTTGGGTTGTTTTCAACTGTCTTTCCTGCTTCTGGGCTTCCGGCATTCCACCCCACTGTTAGGATCACAGTGCCTCCCTGGGTAACCTCTTCAGGAGCGTCTATAGAAAACAATCAGTCTCTCCTATGGGCTCACAATCTGTTTTCATAGAAACAAGGTCTTAGCATTGTGGAAGTATAACCTGATGATAGACCTCTGTGCTTTACAATTCCAGAGGTAGCTGTTCTTATTTTTCTCAAAATCAAAGAGACGCACCTCATCTGATATTTCTGAGTCACCCCTTCTTTCCTTCATTCCGTACCTTTGGGTAAGCGCCATTCCAGTGTTGGGTAGGAGGAGATGCAGAGTGCTCTGATGACTATCTGGAGCAGTTCTCCATAGTCCTCTTATTATCTGCTCCAGTTCAGCGGGAAATGAGCAGTGGGCTCATGACTGAGAATGGCTTCAGCTGACCTCTTGACAAGTCCTGAATATATGCTCAGCACCCTGTAACCGACAGCTGCTTTTAGCTTTCAGGATTTCAGCTAAAACTGAGACACTGTCATTTTAATATCTTATCGTAATAGTGCTTTTAAAACTATCAGTTAGATGGTTACATTAAATCTCATATTTGTGCAGTCTAGTAAACAAAGTACCTGTTAAGTGATAAACTAGGAACATATTAAAATATGTAGGGGCAAGAACTTAAGGTGCCTTGAATTTTTTTACTTGAAGTGTACACTAATAAATGATAGTGTCACTTCTCCAATTCGGTGGGTATTTTTATTATTAAAACCAATAATTTCTAGTTTAATTCAAAGTTCATGAGTAGCTAGACTGTAATAAGTTACTTTACCTTCAAAACATTCAGAGTCTTGTGTCTGCTTAATAAATATGCTTAAGTACCACATTTGACATAGGGATTTCCCCCCAACTATAGAGATAAGTTATCTCCAATCTGTGGTATTCTGTTAGGAGAGAAAGGAATAAGTGTAGCTTTTTACAGATATAAGATGTGCTGAATTTTGCCCTTATTCCTGGCAGAGCCTCTACTGTGAAAGCCATTTTTTTTCCCTCCTAATTTTCTACTTGGTGATCTTTTCACTGTGGTTTGTCACTCATGATTGATAGGCATATGACTTATTAATGACCAGTTTTAGTAATAGAAATGAGTTTATACTTACATAAAAGAGAAAGTTAATATACATTTTGTGAAGTTTTTTATTTGTGGCTGTTTTATGTTTAGAATTTAAACAATAATTTATCTTCCTTTTTTTTTAATAAGTATAAGACAGAGTGAGGATTCAGGATTAGTAGGGTCTGAAGCTTAGGCAGTTTGGAAATTCTAAGGAAAAGAAAACAAAATTACAAACACAACATTAGACTCAAAAGAAAATCTATATTTAAAAATAGTCACAAGAAATTATAAATTTTAAAGCTGACAAGTACTGCAAAGCACAACAAAATCCAGAAAAATAGAAAAAATAAACCTTGCTCTCCCTTCTCTGAGTCCTTACTTGTAGGGTGAATGGCAGTACAAGGTTGTATCATGATGCCTCTTCTGGGGTGTCCCATCATCTCACGGCTGGCTGGATGCAGATGTATTCCTGGTAGCAGCCCTGCAGTGGGATGACTAGCAAGAACATAACTATACCCAGAAGTGACTGGGAACCATGTAAATGTATCATTAAATCCAAATAAAACTATATCTTCAACTCAGCTTCCCCTTAGCTAGATCTCAAAACAGTTCATGCCCATTTCAGTATCACTCAATGCAAGGAGAAGTGTGATGGAGCAGAAGGTGTGGAAAGAAATAATGATCCTAACTGATGATGTTTTGTCCCACAAAAATAAAGTCTGTCACTGTTTCCACTTTTCCCCCATCTATTTGCCATGAAGTGATGGGACTGGATGCCATGATCTTAGTTTTCTGAATGTTGAGTTTTAAGCCAACTTTTTCACTCTCCTCTTTCACTTTCATGAAGAGGCTTTTTAGTTCTTCTTCTCTTTCTGCCATAAGGGTGGTGTCATCTGCATATCTGAGGTTATTGATATTTCTCCAAGCAATCTTGATTCCAGCTTGCATTTCATCCAGTCCAGCATTTCTCATGATGTACTCTGCATATATTTTTTCTTGGGCTCCAGAATCACTGCAGATGGTGACTGCAGCCATGACATTAAAAGACACTTGCTCCTTGGAAGAAAAGTTATGACCAACCTAGACAACATATTAAAAAGCAGAGACATTACTTTGCCAACAAAGATCTATCTAGTCAAAGCTATGGTTTTTCCAGTAGTTATATATGGATGTGAGAACTGGACTATAAAGAAAGCTGAGCACCAAGGAGTTGATGTTTTTGGACTGTGGTGTTGGAGAGAGTCCTTGAGAGTCCCTTGGACTGCAAGGAGATCCAACTCATCCATCCTAAAGGAAATCAGTCCTGAATATTCATTGGAAGGACTGGTGCTGAAGCTGAAACTCCAAAACTTTGGCCACCTGATATGAAGAACTGACTCATTTGAAAAGACCCTGATGCTGGGGAAGATTGAAGGCAGGAGGAAAAGGGGACGACAGAGGATGAGATGGTTGGATGGCATCACTGACTCAATGGACATGAGTTTGAGTAAATTCCGGGAGTTGGTGATAGACAGGGAGGCCTGGCATGCTGCAGTCCATGGGGTCGCAAAGAGTCAGACATGACTGAGCGACTGAACTGAACTCTGTATAGGCAGAGTGACAATATACAGCCTTGGCGTACTCCTTTCCCAGTTTGGAACCAGTTTGTTGTTCCATGTCCAGTTCTAACTGTTGCTTCTTGACCTGCCAACAGATTTCTCAGGAGGCAGGTCAGGTGGTCTGGTATGCCCATCTCTTGAAGAATTTTCCACAGTTTCTTGTGATCCACACAGTCAAAGGCTTTGGCATAGTGAATAAAGCAGATATAGATGTTTTCCTGGAACTCTCTTGCTTTTTCAGTGATCCAACAGATGTTGGAAAAACATATTTAAGGACAGCAAAATATGTTTACCACAGTAAGAAAAGCTAAAAATAAAGAGCACATCCATGATGTAAATGCTCTCTTGTTTTACTGTGGATCTGCCTGTAAATTATCTGGGCCAATGGAAAAAAATGGTACAGTGTGGATTGCATATGTTTTGTTTCCCTTCTGGGTCCATTGAGTCTCTAGGTATTAAGTTTGAAAGATTTAATGCAGCATGTCTCAAGTGACTTAACTGTTTCCTAAGCAGGAAATTGGAATTGTGCAGCAACTCCTTCCAAAACAAGTAAAATTACACCTGGGGCGAGTGCTGTGGTCTAGACCAATTTGTGGAAACTGAAGGCAGAATGACATATAACATTTATCTCATTGCCTCTTTCCAGGAGTATAATTAGAATATATTTTTTAAAAAACTTGTATGAATTAAATTATTGGTGTACAATTAATATAGAGATACATGAAAATATCTTTAATTCTTTATATGTACTGAATAGTACCCTCATAACTTGTTTCTGTAGGGATTTGTCTTTTGTATTAACAATCACTTAAGACGTAACAGTTTAAAAATGGTACCGTTGATGGGCAGCCATATATTATGTGTGAGCTCTGACACCTCATGTCCTAAATGTCACCTTGGCACATTTTGCTCTCCTCCTGTGGACGAGTCCTGACTGTTGCCTTCTGTGGGGACTTTTTTCCTGGCTCTCTGCCTGTTCTCGATACCACCCTTCTTTTCTTAGGCTTCTGGTTTGCTTCTCCTGATGGACTCCTGGCGACCCTTACAGTACTAGACCGATGCCCTAGAACACGCGGAGAGTGATACGCCGTCTTAGCAGAACGGTGGACATGCAGGCAGGCAGGGGCACCCCCTTGAGAGGGAGACGGCAGCACCATCAGAGCTTGTGGACCTCGGAGGAAAGCTGGCTGAGTTCACTTAGTGCTCTCAGGGCGCCATCGGGGCTTCCTGTCCACCCCCTTATCATCTGGAGGAAATCCACACTCAAGCAACAGTCTCCTGTTTAGAGCCCTGTGTCTGGGTTCTACACAGTTACACTTCCACTTCCTGTCCCAAGGCATAACAGCTTAGTTCAAATTCCTCAGCTGATTGGTTACCCACACCTAGTGAGAGGCTTACTAAGAGACTCCCCAAGACTTCTGTTAGGTCTGAGTGGAGTGTTCCCATCTCCTCACTATATTTTTGGTAGCTATGTAGATATTCTGTATAATCAGATATTAAACATTTATATGAAAATATTTTGTATAACTTAATGTTTACTATTTGCAATTTTAAAAGGTCTATAACATTGTATTCTCATTTAAATTGCTCCTGAACAGAAGCCTGATAAGATAAGGATTTTTCTTTTGTCTTACATTTGCATAATTTTGTTTAAAGCATTATTTTCATAGCAGATAAAAATGTCATGTCGCTGAATGAAGGCCATTATTGTGGTGGAAGAGGGAAGTTTCTTCTCCTGCAGGGCAACATTAGAATGGTTGTGTCAGATTTCACTATTTATTCCTTTACAGATATAGCAAGTAGGCCAAATATATCACCTACCAGCTTCCTCTAAAGTAATAATATATGATAAATTATTTATCAGAACAGCATTTATTTTGGATGTGTGAAATGGATGAAAGAATATCATTAGTTTATATGTAACTGGTTAACTTGTTTAAAAGCTTTACGTTTATGCAAATAAAAAATTTTTCTTTTATTCTTTTTGTTGTTCAGTGGCTCAGTCATGTCCGACTCTTTGTGACCCCATGAACTGCACATGCCAAGCTTCCCTGTCCTTCACCATCTCTCAGAGTTTGCTCAAGCTCATGTCCATAGAATCAGTGATGCCACTGACTGTATTCTTTATTTTGAGCTAGAGTACACCATGAAATTGAATAACTATGAGTTTTTGTCCACATTTGACTATACTGATTTTTTCTCTATCTGACCATTGATATCAGTGGTTCTCTCACTATTTCAGTTATCAATGGCCTGAATAGCATAATCATATGATTTTATGGAAAATCAATTTTTATGTTAAAATGCATGTGGAATGAATAATATTTGATGGAATTAGTATACTTTTCATGTATCTTTTAGAAGTCTAGTTCTTTTAAAGGTGGACAGATTTTTTTTAAATAATGATGCTATATTTTATTGATGTCCTACTTTTTTTCCAGATACTGTGCCTGATGCTAGATATTTTATGCCCATATGATAAACTATTTTTTGAGAGGTCTGGGAACTTTGACATCAAGTTGATAGTAAGTGGAAGAACCAGACAGCAACTCTTGTCTGCTCTGCTCTAAAACCTGAGATCTTCCTCTCCCTCCAGGATATTAGTGGGCACAGAACTGATGGAGAGTGACCAATACCTGATGTCAGAAAGAATCTAGGTCAAGTGCAGAGTTTAAAAAAATCAGTTTTATGGTGTGGATTAAAAATAGTTCAAAATAAAAGAGTGATGTGGAAATATAACATTTAATTATGCATTTAAAAATCCTTTTGTTAAATGAATATGACAGCTTCAAATCCATATACATCATGCTCAGGTTTTGTAATGAAGTGAACCTTTAAATAGTTCCTTTTAACTTACAGTGCAGTTTTAAATATGACCTACTTAAATGGACAGAATTTATTTTTCTACCAGAGGAAGGCCTCATTTAACGAGAAGTAATCTCTCTAACAAAAAAAATGTATTCAGGATGTAATTCCAAAACCTCCAGGAATAAGACTTCTATCTAAGTAACCACATAATAGTGTTCTAGAATCTGATTATTAGAGTCCATCTTTTATTCAGAGAAGATCTCTTCACATTCTTACTGCCAGGTTATTTGTGGTTACTTTATATTTTTATATCCTTGTTGGAGAAACTCAAAGCAATAAGAAATGGCAGCAAAAAAAAAAATGTGAAGAAATAGAAAAACTATAATAAACAGATGCAGAAGTACACATCGTGCACTAGTTTACATAACATGTTTAATCTACCTTCTTCTGAGAATGGATAGCCAGTCAGGTTTGATTTTAGAAGGAGAATAGGAGAGTCTCTTATTTGAGGCTGTAGTTTCTTAGAAACTGAACAAATGTGAAAAAAGTTGAAAAAAGCCAGAGAAGCAGGATTAAAATGGATAGATCTGAGGCACTGGTCTCCCACTGGAGCAAAGGGCCAAAGAAGACACAAGGAGACAGGAGTAGTGAAAACTGCAGCTTAGGATGGGAGTCCCGAAGGCCAGCAGGACAGAAAGGAGTGATGGAGCTGGATTTTAAACTTTCCATTTTCCTGGGCTTCAAGGTGACCCCTGCTTAATTTCCATATAAGATTATTTTAAGGGTGACGATCTCTTTGTAGGGAGAAGGAACTGGAAGAGTTAAACCTTGGGCGTAGCAGATCCGTGCCTTCCTTAGGCTGTAGGTTTACACTCATATGTGTGTACGTGTGTGTGCCTGTGTGTGGCAGTGGGTGCCTTTGGGTAAGGAGGTGGTAAGTGACTGATGATTACAGACTGAGCTCAACCCACTGCCCAAACCATCCTTTGGCATTGCCCATGCTGCAACATGATTCCACACAGAGGGACGGGGCAGACAAGGATATGGGGCAGCTACCTGAGGGTTTTCACACCTCAGCAGGCCTCTGAGGATGTTGCTTAAATACAGCAGAATAATAACTAAAGCTTAAGTGGTGACCCTGTGGTGTCAAAGATACTAAACTGTATCTTCAGTGTAAGGAAAAAGACCAACCCACCCCCTCCCCAACTAAGAGGTTAACTTTGTCTTTTTTGTGGGACAGTTACTTTTGAAATTTACTTCCTGATAAAAACTCATTCCCTGATGCTGCCAGATAAGTAAGTTGTTGCTGTATGTAGCTTTAGTAATACTCCTATTGCTTTGTGAAGGTGATTCAAGGATAGCACTTTAAGTTCACTTGTGATCAGTTATTGTCAATAAAGATTACAATTTGATTTGAAACAGGAGTGAAGGGTGTATTTCATTAAGTCCAAATTCAAATTTTTGACCTCACTTGAAATAAAATATCTGAAGTTAAAGTATTAAAAAGTACCTTAACACTGGAAAGAAATAACTACATTTTCTCAAAATTCTCAGAAACTTTTGTAATATCTAGAGTTCTCTGTACTGGGTAATACTGCTGCTGCTGCTAAGTCGCTTCAGTCGTGTCCGACTCTGGGCGACCCCGTAGAGGGCAGCCTATCAGGCTCCTCCGTCTGTGGGAGTTTCCAGGCAAGAGTACTGGAGTGGGATGCCACTGCCTTCTTCCTGGGTAATACTAGTCCCCACTTATTCTGTGTCTAAACTGGACAATGATATATTTTCCTTATGGCATTTTTATCTGATAGGTCTTCAACCACATATTGCTAACAGCATATACCTTGTCACACCTGACAAGATTGCAGCCTGAAGGGTTATACCTTTATTCGTATTGTGGACCTGAGCTTCAAAAGAAGAATAAAGCCAAGCTATTATAGGTTGAGTACTTTAATAAATATTAAATGATAAATGAAGATGGTTCTGCACTAGCTGCAAGGTGTGTGGATAATAAAAGAAAATCTTCAAATGGTGATATGTAGTATTATGGATATCTTTCTAGCCTTTTTTAATCTGTTTTTGCCTCTTAAACCATTGTAGTTGTAATTGCTGGGAATGATGAGGTAGGGTGTATAATTATTGTTGCCCCCTGAATGAAAAGTAAAGGAAATGTTAAATGTAAAACTAATTCTTCTCTTTAGCAGGATGAATACAGAAGTGTGCTTTTGGTAATAATAGGTGCTTAATAACTCCTCCTCACCTACCTACTCCCTCGAAAGTCATGAACTTGATGTTGAATATGGAGCACACCAGGCAATACACATTTCCATTTAGTGAAAACTTTAGTTCTGTCATCATGTCTGAGATGTCACAACATCCCCCAGCGAAAGAGTGCAGAATGCCTTGTGACTCATAGGAGATCACTAAGTTATGTGGTTGTATGGAAGAAAATGTATGTGAACCCGGGTATCAGAAAGAGACTCATGAAACCTTAGTCCTCGTACCCAGAGGTGGCACGCAGCCTCTACGGTGGCCTTGACAACCCTTACTTCTGCTGTTCCTGCTCTTGTGTAACTATTTCCCCTTAAAAAGTAAGCCAGCTTAGTGACTTGCTTCCTTTTTTTTAAAATTTATTTATTTATTTTAATTGGAGGCTAATTACTTTACAATATTATAGTGGTTTTGCCATACATTGACATGGATCTGCCACAGTTATACATGTGTTCCCCATCCTGAACCCCCCCTCCCACCTCCCTCCCCATTTCATCCCCTCTTTGGATCCCAGTGCACCAGCCCCAAGCACCCTGTCTCATGCATTGAACCTGGACTGGTGATCTGTCTCACATATGATAATATACACGTTTCAACGCTACCCTCTCAAATCATCCCACCCTCGCCTTCTCCCACAGAGTCCAAAAGACTGTTCTTTACATCTGTATCTCTTTGCTGTTTCACATATAGGGTCATTGTTACCATCTTTCTAAATTCCATATATATGTGTTAGTATACAGTACTGGTATTTTTCTTTCTGGCTTACTTCACTCTGTAGGCTCCAGTTTCATCCACCTCATTAGAACTGATTCAAATGCATTCTTTTTAATGGCTGAGCAATACTCCATTGTGTATATGTACCACAGCTTTCTTATCCATTCACCTGCTGATGGACACCTAGGTTGCTTCCATGTCCTGGCTATTATAAACAGTGCTGCAATGAACATTGGGGTATACGTGTATCTTTCGATTGTGGTTTCCTCCGTGTGAATGCCCAGCAGTGGAATTGCTGGGTCCTATGGCAGTTCTATTTCCAGTTTTTTAAGGAATCTCCACACAGTTCTCTATAGTGGCTGTACTAGTTTGCATTCCCACCAACAGTGTAAGAGGATTCCTTTTTCTCCACACCCTCTCTAGCATTTATTGTTTGTAGACTTTTGGATAGCAGCCATTCTCTCTGGAGTGAAATGGTACCTCATTGTGGTTTTGATTAGCATTTCTCTGATAATGAGTGATGCTGAACATCTTTTCATGTGTTTGTTAGCCATCTGTATGTCTTCTTTGGAGAAATGTGTTTAGTTCTTTGGCTCATTTTTTGATTGGGTCACTTATTTTTCTGGAATTGAGTTGCAGGAGTTGCTTGTATATTTTTGAGATTAATTCTTTGTCAGTTGCTCCATTTGCTATTATTTTCTCCCATTCAGAAGGCTGTCTTTTCATCTTGCTTAGTTTCCTTCATTGTGCAAAAACTTTTAAGTTTAATTAGGTCCCATTTGTTTATTTTTGCTTTTATTTCCATTTCTAGGAGATGAATCATAGAAGATTGTGCTGTGAGTTATGTCAGTGTTTTGCCTATGTTCTCCTCTAGGAGTTTTATAGTTTCTGGTCTTACATTTAGATCTTTAATCCGTTTTGAGTTTATTTTTGTGTATGGTGTTAGAAAGTGTTCTAGTTTCATTCTTTTACAAGTGGTTGACCAGTTTTCCCAGCACCACTTGTTAAAAAGAGTGTCTTTTCTCCTTGTATATTTTTGCCTCCTTTGTCAAAGATAAGGTGCGTGGATTTATCTCTGGGCTTGCTATCAGTGACTCGCTTCTAACCAAGCACACATGGCAAGTGTGGTGGTTGTCACTTCAGGATTAGGCTAGACAAATAGGGACTTCCTTTTGCCAGCATTTTCTTTCCTTTGGTGGCTTTGATGAAGCAAGTTGGCATGTGGCAAGGAGGCGAGGGCAGCCTCCAGTCAGTGGCCAGCTAGGAAGCTGAGACCCGCAGCTCAGCAGCTCTTGGGGAACTAAATACTTACCCGCAGCTGTGGGCTCNGGCAGTTCTATTTCCAGTTTTTTAAGGAATCTCCACACAGTTCTCTATAGTGGCTGTACTAGTTTGCATTCCCACCAACAGTGTAAGAGGATTCCTTTTTCTCCACACCCTCTCTAGCATTTATTGTTTGTAGACTTTTGGATAGCAGCCATTCTCTCTGGAGTGAAATGGTACCTCATTGTGGTTTTGATTAGCATTTCTCTGATAATGAGTGATGCTGAACATCTTTTCATGTGTTTGTTAGCCATCTGTATGTCTTCTTTGGAGAAATGTGTTTAGTTCTTTGGCTCATTTTTTGATTGGGTCACTTATTTTTCTGGAATTGAGTTGCAGGAGTTGCTTGTATATTTTTGAGATTAATTCTTTGTCAGTTGCTCCATTTGCTATTATTTTCTCCCATTCAGAAGGCTGTCTTTTCATCTTGCTTAGTTTCCTTCATTGTGCAAAAACTTTTAAGTTTAATTAGGTCCCATTTGTTTATTTTTGCTTTTATTTCCATTTCTAGGAGATGAATCATAGAAGATTGTGCTGTGAGTTATGTCAGTGTTTTGCCTATGTTCTCCTCTAGGAGTTTTATAGTTTCTGGTCTTACATTTAGATCTTTAATCCGTTTTGAGTTTATTTTTGTGTATGGTGTTAGAAAGTGTTCTAGTTTCATTCTTTTACAAGTGGTTGACCAGTTTTCCCAGCACCACTTGTTAAAAAGAGTGTCTTTTCTCCTTGTATATTTTTGCCTCCTTTGTCAAAGATAAGGTGCGTGGATTTATCTCTGGGCTTGCTATCAGTGACTCGCTTCTAACCAAGCACACATGGCAAGTGTGGTGGTTGTCACTTCAGGATTAGGCTAGACAAATAGGGACTTCCTTTTGCCAGCATTTTCTTTCCTTTGGTGGCTTTGATGAAGCAAGTTGGCATGTGGCAAGGAGGCGAGGGCAGCCTCCAGTCAGTGGCCAGCTAGGAAGCTGAGACCCGCAGCTCAGCAGCTCTTGGGGAACTAAATACTTACCCGCAGCTGTGGGCTCCGAAGCGAATCCTGCCCAGGCAAGATTCTCTATGGTACCCAAACCCTGGCTGATACCTTCATGGCATCTTGTGAGAAACCCTAAAACAAAGGGCTCACTTAGAATATGCCCATGTTCCAGATGCACAGAAAATACAAGATTAAAAATACATATTGCTTTAAGCTTCTGTGTTTGTAGTACTTGGTTTTATAGTGGTGGAAAGCTAATACTTCTATTAGTTAGCTAGAGGCTGCCATAACAAAGTACCACAGACTAAGCCTGAATGACAGAAGTTTATTTCCTCAAATTATGGAGGCTGGAAGCCTCTCTGTGGTTTGTAGATGTCCATCTTCTCCCTGTGACTTCACGTGGTCTTCCTCTTGGCACATCCGTGTCCTAAACTCCTTGTCCTTTAAGGACACCAGTCATATTGCATTAGGGTTCACCCTTAATTATGTCATTTTAACTTAATTATTCCCTTTGAAAACAATATCTCCAAATACAGTCCTATTATGAGGTACTAGAGGTTAGGAGTTCAACATAGGAATTTTACAGGGACACAGTCCATAAGAATAGGCCATATAAAATTCTGTGTTTATCTCTACAGCTAAAACTTGATACCACTCACTTATTGCCCATAAAGGCCTTTTGCTACCTTCTTCATGTTCACTTAATTGTGGGTGTATCAGATGATATATAGCTCACATGGTTTAGCATATATGTTTGCATTTTCCTGTCTCCATTACAAAAATTATAATTCCTATAAGCATATATGTGTATTACTTCTGCAGTATTTAAGATGGTGTTAGGTGTGTCTTTAAAATCTTGTTTAACATTTTGTGTTCGTTTGTATATGCTGGAGTGGGAAAATCAGCACTTAAGCGTCTATTGTTATCAAAAGCACACCAAATTAGAGATTGGTTCAGGCAAGAGTTATCACTGAATGCTAAATGTAGAGGGAAATTTTTATGAAGAGCAAGATGTTTTCATGATCTTAAAATGTCTTCCCACATGCTTGTTAGTTACCAAAGAAAATTAAAAAGATAATTAAAGAAATTCAGCAGCACCTTGGCCTGATTATCATTACTTTTGAGGAGCGGTTGGACAGTGTGTACATCCAGATGTGAGAGCCTGAGAAGGATAATGTTCTAGCTGAGAACACATAGCCTTAATCATATCATGAGCAATCATTTGACAAAACCAAAAACCAAAATGAGCAATATTCTCTTTAAAAAATAGACATGATGGTATTCTTCAGAAATGTCAGGTCGCAAAAGGTAAAGGGAGACTGTGGAAGTATTCCAGACTAAAGGAGCTAAAGAGAAATGATAACTGAATGCCGTATTTGACCCTAGACTGGATCTTGCACTGAAAGGAGAAAAATGCTATAAGGGACATCCTTGGGTTAAATCGATAAAATGGGAGTGTGAATGGTAAATTACTGTCTTATTGTTAAATTTGTGGAAGTTGATAACATACTGTGATTGTAAGAGAATATTCACAATTCTTGGTAATGCACACTGAAATTTTAGGGGTAAAGGGCCTTAATGTTTATTAACTTACCTTCAAATGGTTCATTTTTTTATAAACATACATATATATTTGTATATACATGTGTCAATTAGGTAAACATGTATAGATAGACATGATCATATACATGGAGGGCACGTAAAATTGTGTAAAAAATGGGTAAAATATTAATAATATATCTGAATAAACAGTACCTAGGATTTGGGGGAACTATTCTTGGTCCTTGAGTTTTCTGTTTCAGTTATTTCCTAATAAATGTTTAAAAATTAAATGTAGTCACTTATGTTAATATAATGGGTTCATTATTAAGTGAATTTATAAATATCTGTTTAAAGTTTATCTCAGTTTTATTTCTAATAAGCATTAATAGATCTAATGCACATAATCAAAAGCTTTGTTGGGGGGTTCCCAGATAATTCATGAGTGTGAAGGGGTTCTGAGCCCAGAGTGTGAGGACAGTTGGCATAAACTGTGTGGTGGGTTAGGTAGATGCCCCCCTCAGTCTCTTGAGGCCGTGATACTAGTTAGTAAGAGCAGATTGGTAGATGCCAGTAACTAATTTATGATTTTAACCTTTCTCTGCCTTAGTTTTTGTTCTTGTAAAGTAGGGATAATAAGATTGCCTATCTCAGAGGGCTGTTGTAAGGTTTGAATCAGGTCTTTGATGTAAGGACTTTCAGGTCTTTCAATAAGGAGCACTCTACAACACTATTCTTACTGGCACCATGTTTTTCTGCTATATTTTTGCTTCTCTCTCTGTTACTTATTTTGTGCTTTGGCTAGTGATTTTGGTTATAATTATGTGCATATGAACTACTATAAACAAACCAAAGAAGAGTATCAGATAGTTTTTAAAATGCAAGTTTACAGTAATCTCTGTGCCCCTTCAAAGAAATGGTTAGGGATACAGAGAAGGGTGGAGACGAGCAAGCAGTTTGGTGTTTGGAGTCCTTGATGTATGGAAAAGTATCATACGCCTAGGAAGCTGAACCAGAAATTGTGTGGAGTAGTTGGTAGAAAATATGTCTGGGCAGGAAACACTTTGTTGTTAGGAATAAATTGTTACTAACCCTGTTTAGCACTGGTTCCACTGGCATTCTGATTGCTAGACAGATATCCTTTGTTTAAATGTGTATGTCCATATTGGCTTAAGTTGTAACTGTATATACCTAGGATAAAGATAAGAATGTTATCATTTTGTGCCATTTTTACTGTTTTCCCCAGCTCAAATCTAAATTTAACCCTGTTCTATACTGCAATCAAACTTCAATAAAAATATTTAGATTATTAAACTATTGTGTTCACCTAATTCCCAATTCAAATGACTTAAAAAAAACCCCAAAAGATAAATACATGTAAAGTCTTCATGTCATTTTAATATGTTGTTTATCCTTGCTTCATCTTTTGGCTAAATGTAATTTATTTTTCTGGTTTTTTTTTTTTTAATAGATCATCAGAAACTGGAAAGGGAAGCTAGAATCTGCCGTCTTTTGAAGCACCCCAATATTGGTAAGGAAATGTTTTCAGCATGTTTTAAATATTAATTAAAATTTTACATAACATAATTTTATACAACTTAAGTTATTTAATAAACTAGAATATTATTTATAATTTTTAACTAATAGGTTCCTAACTTTTGATACTAGTTGCATTGATTCTTCAGAGTTTTTGAAAGTTTTTCAAGAGGTAGCAGTTCTTTCTTTTAAGCACGTTAGAAATAATATAAGGTATTTTAGTTGAACAGTGCTTTTATGTATCGTTAACGATTCTTCAGGTGCTGATACTGAAATATGGAGAGACAGAACTTAAGCCATTATGTTAGTCAGCTAAG
Organism: Neotragus moschatus; assembly: GCA_006410615.1. Taxonomy (NCBI): domain Eukaryota; kingdom Metazoa; phylum Chordata; class Mammalia; order Artiodactyla; family Bovidae; genus Neotragus; species Neotragus moschatus. Next base: position 374,927 of record SJYA01000919.1, read on the forward strand.
TTACTTTTTTTTCATTATGTTAGTCAGCTAAGTTACTTTACATTTCGTGTAAAATGTTTACTTTGTAATCATTGATTCTATCCTAGAAACTAGAAGAATTATTTCAGAATATTATCCCTCATGAATATAACAGCATGATAATGTTCAAAATTGAAAAATAATTGTGAATGTAAGCGAAATGGAGGAAAGAAAAAAGGAAAGGAAACGAGAATGCTACATTCTGTGACAGTAGTTTTGATTATTTTTGAAAAATGTTACTGTCCCACGCTGTTAGTTTTACTGTCAGCCGAAATGTTTCTGATGTAGGAGGAGGGAAAGAGGGAGCGGCGGTGCAGTAAAAATAACAAAATCATTCATTGACAAGATCTAAGTTTCTCTATTTTTATGTATAAAGCCATTCTAGTTCTATTCCTTCCCCGAAGTTTATAGTATCCTTCAATTTGTAGGTACTTCTTCAGTTCTTGAGTAAATAGACACTAACAAGTAAATCTGAAGCATGACAAATTAGTGGCTGTCTAATAAAAGCCTTCTGGTTACAGAGAGAACAAAACAACGTCTGAAATGTAAATATGCCTCTTTCTAAGTATTTTTTACCCTGATAAAAGTCTATGGCGTTTCTTAATTGGCTGGATTATTTTGCTAGGACTGTCATAATACCAAGTTCCACAGACTGGGTAACTTAGAGAGAGAAATATCTTTTGTCATAATTCTGGAAACAGCTCTGAGATCAAGGTGTAGGGAGGCATGGATTCTTCTGAGACCTCCCTCCTTGGCTTGCTGGGGGCCGTCTTCTTATGTTTTTACATGATCTTCCTTCTGTACAATGTCTCTATTTTCATTTCTTCTTTGAGGGCACTGATCCCATTGGATTAAGGTCCCTCCTAAAACCTCAGTTACTCTTTTAAAGACCATAGCTCCAAATATCCTCCCATTCTGGGGAACTGGGAGTTGGGATTTTGGAGAGACACAATTGAGCTCATAATGTTGACTAAAGAGGACTTACACAGCACAAACTGATTGTAGTTCAAAGACTTTTTCTCACTCAGGTTTAAGGTAAATGAAATCGTAGTTTACTGAACTTGTTATTCATAGGAAGGAAAGTTGTTTTTGCTGATTTGTTTTTAATAGGGATCCTTCTATGAAACTCAACTTCTGTAGATAATGCAAGTAGTTGCCTCCATTTCCTTTAGCAGACCAAAGTCGAACCGAAGAAACCCAAAGTAAAACAAGAATGATTTTCGTTTTGACTCCCGTACAGAATAGCCTTACCAAAAAAGGGGAAGCTGTACACTGGGGAAAGTTCTGAAGTCTTGTGACATCGCACCGTCAACACACTCTGACACAAAATAGCGTTTTCTCAAGGGTCCGTGGCAGCCAGTGTCCTTGGTTGCTGCACTTGAGGTTCTCTTCTCTCTCTCAGGTCTTTCGAACTTTCAGACCCATTTCTAACCACAAGAGAGATTTCTAGTAATCCTGTACTTTAGTGTATAAATCATAGGTATATTAAACTTCTAAGGCATGATCTCAAATCATTATAGAGTAGCAAATTCACTCATATCATTCAACAAATTAATATTTTGGAAATATAGTGAGAATACAGCAGTCTAATATTCCTCCCCTTGTGGAGCTTGCATTATTTACTGGGGTAGACAGACCATACATAGCAGATGTTAGGCTGTGTTATTACTGGGAGAGAAAGCAGGGGAAAAGAAATTGGGAGTGATGGGGGATTATATTTTAAAGGACTGATCGGGATGACTTTATTAAGAATGAAATTTGAGTGAAAACCTAAGAAACAGGAGGAGGCAAGTCTGCAGGAAGAGACTCTGGGGAAAGAAAGCTCTACAGAGAGAGGGAACAAACTGCCTTTGCAAACAGGCCCTGAGGCAGGCCCCTGCTCCATGAACTCCACCAAAGCTTTTTTTTTCCCCAATTGGAGAAATGAAGATGAGTCGCTTTTATTTTATTTAATTGAGGGAGCTCCATGTTATGTAATGTGACAATGTTGTGTTTACTCATGTAATGACAAATGATGAAACAACAAGGACCACAGTAATATAAAATGGTCAGCCACCACAGACAAAGGCGTGCTTGGTAGACAGTTGCTACCATGGACATCTGCTGGAGGACTGGCAGGTGGTCCTGTTGAGGTCGTTAACAGCTTCACAGGGATCTGTTGTTTACTTGCTACTCATTCAGGAAGGGTTTTGGTTTTTTCTTTTTTTAGTGTGTTTATGTATTTCTTTGGTTGTGCTGGGTCTTAGGCTGTCTGCAGGATCTTTATTCTTCATTGTGGCACATGGGATCTCTTTTTAGTTGCAGCCTGTGTGGAATCTAGTTCCCCTACTAGGGCTTGAGCCCAGGCCCCCAGCATTGGGAGCACGGAGTCCTGGCCACTGAACTAACAGGAAAGTCCCAGCATTTGGTCTTGATTTCCTTGAAGCAGATAATCTGGTATCTAAAGAATATGAGACTCTTATCCTCCTCTGCTTCCTCTGTTCTATTATTTGCTTGGTTTTCTTAAATCTGTCAGGTTTTTTGAACTTCAGGGAAGGAAATACTATTTCTGACGATTTTTTCCCCCGTGAAAATTGGCTTGGTGCATTTTTATTTTTGTGTATCTTTCTCTTGGCACAGAATCGATAATCTGAGGATTTACAGCAACTGAAATATTGCTCCCAAAGAAACATATTAAACCAACTGAAAGTGGTCATTCACTAAACCACTTTTTCTTCAGCAGTTTTTTTTTTTTTTTCATGTTTTTCTGATTTTCAAAGTAATACATTTAGTGGAGAATTTGGAAAATACAGTTATATAGGAAGAAGAAACCAGAGAGAACAACTTTTTAATATTTGTTCATGTCTGCCTTTTTATAATGAATCTTCTGTGTATGCTAATTTCCAGCAGTCTCTTGTATACATTTTCATTCCCCTTTAGACAAACCATGAAAATATAATTTTAATTGTTAACAAAGTTTATTGAGTGTGTAGCTATCACCAGCCCATGTTCTAGGCTTAACATACTGGTAATGAAGCAGTGATCAAAAAAGATAATATCCCTGCTTTTCCCCAGCCTTGGAACCTCATGGAAGGAGAAAGGCCATAAACAAATAAACCTTGGGAATAATGTCATGGGAACTGGTTCTCTGCAGAGAATTAAATTAGGGTAATTTGATACCAGGGCATTGGGTGGCTACTGTCAAAGAGAGACAGAGAACACACAGTTAAAGTCAGTAGACAGATTTGATTCAGTATTACTGCAGTAGAAGAAAGAGCAGAGCTAAATTCTGATTTTTAGCAAAGACAACTGGAGATTTTATGACCAAGGAGCAGAATGAGGGGTCAGTGAGTGGAAAGTCATTAAGAAGAGCTATCAAAAGTAGGGGGGATTCTTGCTAAAGTGGCCTAGAATAACAAAATTCTTATGAAAGGCAGACTGAGGACTTAGATATCAAGGATAGATGGTGAGGAACTTGATCAGATTTCAAGGGTAAGCAAGTATCAAAGGTGGGAGGATGACCTCCCGGGATTCTTCGCTAAATCTCACTCAGGTAGTTTGAGAACAGGACCTCAAAGGACATGACCTAGTTGAAAAGAGGGCTTAGATGAGCCTGAAGCTGGGTCGAGGAAAGAAGTCTCTGTCATTCCTTCAGAGTGGCTTGTCTGGCACAGTATGTATGTGGAGGTCACATTTAAAGTTACATCTCCATGACAGGAGGAAGCCGTCATGGAAAAGCTGAGAGGAAGAACTATGACCAGAGGAGCTTCTCTTGTTGGGGGGGAGTCAGGCTCCAGCGTGTGCCCTGCCCTGGGGGAATGAGAGGTGCCCTCAGATGAGTCAGAGGGTAGTAGTACCTGGTGAGAGGGCTTTTAAACCAGGTTAGAGGGTTTGGGTTTTAAGTGCAATGGGAAGCCAAGTGAGAGGAGTGGGTCACAGACTGATTTGCTCTGTCTGCGGTGTGTGAAAGGGGTTGCAGTCACCTAAGCAGAGTCAGGAATAATAGTGCTCCTCCAGTTCACCAAAATCTGGTTTTTATCATCCTAATGCCCTTGGCTCCATTGTCTTGGTTAAGAATTGAAATAGTTCCAGTGTGGCGCCCTTTTCTGTATGGACCGTGTAGTCTCTGAAAAGCACCGCGCATGCTTTGACGCCACTAATTTGAAAGTAGAGACAATTTCCTCAGCAGCCCCATTGTTTTTCTGTCCTTGGAGCAACGCGTCAGTTTTGTTTGAACAAATTGGAAGGATTATGTTGATGGCTAACTCTAAACTGGCTCCACAGCGTTGATGAAATTTGGAGAGATTGTTTGACCTCATGCTTCTGTTAATTAGCTTGTTTTCGATTGTTCATCTCTTATTTGAATAAAATGGCTTATTTTCTCTTAAGGTATGAAAAGATTTGTGGTAAGCCAGATAGTTTGAGCTACATGTCAACATATTTACTAAACCAGGGGAAAATGCCATTAAGGTAATGAAATAAAATACTGATGCTTAAGGTAATAGCTAAATCATTCTCAAAATGATTCTGTATTTCCATTGCTTTTGTGCTTGATCTTTGATCAGCATTATTACTGAGAAATTTGTTGAAACCTGTAGTGAAGCCCAAATAATTAAAAACAGTAAGGGAAAACTAGGAAGAGAAGCAATATACTCATTAAATTCAGCTATACGAATCTGAAAAGAACTGGACTAGGGAAAGAAAAGAGAAAATATCAAGAGCTTTGATCTGACAAATTTGATGCCCTCAGTGAGAAGATGCCTACTTACAATCCTTTATTTCCGAGGAGATCAGTATTTGAGACAACTTTGCAGTTAGTATTATGAAAATATTTTGTTACTAGGTTATCCCATTCTCTAAGGACTTAAATTTACCCTTTTTGTAGATGTTGGAACATGCAAGACAAGTTTTTGAAAGTTTGAAGGAACATTTCTATTTGTAGAGGATCAGCATCACCTTTTAAGGGGAGCCTTTACTGACGAGGCTTAGCAAAGCCCAGTAGCCAGAGAGTCAATGGAAGGGATATGTGGCCTTTTCAAATCGAGGCTGTATTAGAGCCCTGGGACCCCACCTACAATGAGTTAACCTTCCTGAGATCAAAATCTCTTCATGATTACATCCTTTTTACTATCTCTCATAGCCATGACCCTAGAACACATAAACACAGTCACTCATACGTNAGAGAGTCAATGGAAGGGATATGTGGCCTTTTCAAATCGAGGCTGTATTAGAGCCCTGGGACCCCACCTACAATGAGTTAACCTTCCTGAGATCAAAATCTCTTCATGATTACATCCTTTTTACTATCTCTCATAGCCATGACCCTAGAACACATAAACACAGTCACTCATACGTTGTTATAAAGTGCAATAGAAAATTAAAGATGTAGTATTAATGGAAAACTCTATAGACTTGTGGACTCTGCTTTATTCTACTTCTGATGCTGGTCTGTTCTGTGAACTGCCAAAGCACATTCTGTCTGCTCACTAACTTCTAGCTGTTCTCATTGTAAAGAAGAGAAGATTTTGGTCTTTTTACTTCCCTCTGAGAATTATTAGAATTAAATAATGCATCTTGTCATTTTGGTGAGGAGTTAAACTTTAGAAGCTATTTAATGTAGATAAACAACTACATAAATTATTACAGAGCAGTACTTACCAGAAACTACCTAATTAATCATTTTATTTTTTTAATTGAGGCATAGTTAGTTTACCATATTGTTTTAGGTATACAACGTAGTGATTCACTTTTTAAAGGTTATATTCCATTTACAGTTATTATAAAATGTTGGCTATATTCCCTGCGTTGTACAATATATCATTGCAGCTTATTTTTTTTATACAGAGTAGTTTGTATCTCCTGAAACCCTGCTCCTATCATACCCCTCCCCCCACACACACTATAACCACTAGTTTGTTCTCTATATCTGAGTCTGCTTCTGTCTTGTTATATTTGCTAGTTTCGTTTTATTTTTTAGATTTCATAATTAAGTGATATTGTACAACCATTTCTTAATGTTTAGTAATTTCTTCCTCAGAGGTATATGTACTCAATAGTGGGAAAATACATTTCAGAATCTTTTCTGTATTATTTGTATGATATAAATTGTCTGTGTATATATATATCACATTATGTATAATATACATATTCTAAATAATCAGAATCAATATTGCAGTGAAAGAGATCTCATAGATTATTTCTTATTTCTATCAACCATTAAGGAAACTAACGTTTTCTAAATCTATATGACTTATCCAAGTCACAGTTCTTTAATGACATTGACAAACCTAAATTGTTAATACGTCTATGTACAGAGGTATTGGTGTTTAAGAACCTGATTTGTAGCAATATGCTTGAAAAGTCATTGTTATTTGTGTTTTCCTTTCTAGGAGAATTTTGATGATGTTTTTGGTTCAAATAAGTCTTCCCTTCATATAGGGTAAACATTAAGTTTAAAAACTACCAATACTAATACAAGAAAAGAAAATTCTGTAAGTTTCAGTGAATATAAGTTATACCTTATATATTTACCCTGGTATGAATCAGAAAGATGCTCTGATTGAATGAGTTTTGTAATTTGACATATATAACAGTACATGAAATTACATTCAATGACAGGTAGAAATTAAAGAATATATATAGACATTTCTTTCTATATAAGCAGTTTCCCCATGCCTGCGAGTGATAACTTATGGCATTGAGGGTATGTATAATTTCCTTTTCCTAAAATATAAAACTGGAAGAGTCCTTAGGAATTATCTAAGCCCAATATAAAGTCTACAGATAGAGAGTGGAGGTTTTAGTAGGGAAATACGCCCAAGGTCACGCACAGATCTCTAAAGAGATAATAAACGTACAACCTGCTTATGACCTCATTGTGCATGTACTGTCTCTTCTTTTACGTGATCTTGGAGGTATGGTGTCATACTGTAAAAGTAATATGTTAACCTCACTTTTAGATCTCCCTAGTCTTTTCAAAAATTTGTTGGATCAACTATCATCCTTCTAATTTTTCCAAGATAAAATTAATAATTACATGTTCTTGTGTTTCTAACAAAATTTTACTTTTATAGCTGCATGCAGCTTTCAGGTGTCTAGAATTTATAAAAAACCAATCCAATCACATTTTGTATAAGCTTAAATTCAGGGAATATTAATCTTTAAAAAATATTTCTTTCTTTGTCTGTGCCAGGTCTGGTCTATATGTGGGATCTGGTTCCCTGACCAGGGATCTAACCCCAGCCCCCTGTATTGGGAGCTTGGAGTTTTAGCCACAGGACCACTAGGGAAGTCCCAGCAAATACTAATCTTAGACGTTCCCAGTAGTTATCAATGATTAAATTGCCTTACATGGGTATTGCTATAAGGTTTTGGTTTTGAACCCTTTAAAGAGTCACATGGGGAAACAGCTCATGTAAGTAAATGTTAATTGCTGTGCTGAGAAGACAAAATTAATGTTTTTGTGAATGACAGTCAAAAGTTTTTTTCAGTGTTGTGAGAAATTCAACAATGTTCCAAGCACATAATACTTAAATAGTTTTTCTCTATGACCTCCTTCATTATTGGCAATTAGGAGAATTCCAAGGATGGGGAAGCCTGGTGGGCTGCCGTCTATGGGGTCGCACAGAGTCAGACACGACTGAAGCGACTTGGCAGCAGCAGCAGCAGGCCTAATATTCATGTTTGCAGTTACTCAAGAATGTATCATTTTTATTGTTAACTTTCTCCAGTGACTCTCCAACAGATAAAAGGTNAGGTCAGGTGGTCTGGTATTCCCATCTCTTTCAGAATTTTCCACAGTTTATGTGATCCACATAGTCAATGGCTTTGGCATAGTCAGTAAAGCAGAAATAGATGTTTTTCTGGAACTCTCTTGCTTTGATTTTAGTGACAGTAATTTTTTGTATCTTGGTGAAAAAATTCTAAGTGGTCATTTTTGATCCTGCGTTAATTATTTGCTTGCTATGCCAGACAACCTTTTACTCTAAATATCTGTCAGAAAACAATGAAAGTTAACAAACTAGCAGTGGTAATTAAGGTGACGTGTAACAGGACAAAACAAACTTTAAAAAACTATTCTTTAAGTTGTAAAAAATGAATCAGGACAGGACATTTACAGGATGATGGATTGTAAGAGCAGATGAACCCTCAAGAGGACATGTGTTTTAAACAGCCAATGCTCATAACTTATTTTAATAATTCAGCAACAGTAATTTAGTTTTAAGATAACTTTTGAAAGTGCAATTTAGAGTTCAAGTTTAACAGTTATTTCTACCATTTTATGCTTGTTGTGGTTTAGTTTGGTTTTTTAAAAAAAGTTGTCACTTTGGTAATGCTGTAATCTCATTCTCCTTAAGTTTGAAAATAGAGGTCGGTTTTCTTTACAAATGCTCCAAAGGTAGAAGTGTTTGCTTTTTGAATTTGCTTTGTAGTTCATCTGGTTAACAAAAACAACCCCAGCTTTGATAAATTTGCCCTGGAGTGATGATTGTGTCAGATTATTCTTTGATATGTTAATTTTGTTGATTATTTAGTTTAAAAGGCTAATAGACTGTGTTGAAGGAAAGGAAATAGATACATACAGTATTATGACTTCAATTCTTCTTAAAGTATTTTTTCATATTTTGTATTTCAGTGGTCATTTACAGTATGCTGTCTATGAAATGACAAAAATCTTTTGAGAGGATTTCATTCACACTATTGAAATTCAGTAATTCACTGTTAAAAGTTTTCGGTAACAAGTATATCGTGTGGGTTTTAACAAAATGCTTAGAATAAGAAAAATTTCTGTAATAGCAGTTATTTGTGAGTCCATTATTTTGATGTATAGAAAATCTTATCTTTCACTCATTCTGTTCAGAAAATGAACTTTCAGATATTTAACTGGGAATTTTATGTAAACAGTTACCCTGTAGAGAGTCATAATTATGATTCCCTTGAGTATCAGTGGTTTTGCATATTCAAATGACTTTGGGTTAGATTATTTGTAAAAATTAATAAATACATAAAACAATGCTTTGTTGATATATTTTGTATTAAAAGCAAAGCTCTTTAAAATCAAATTGTTGGAACAGTATTTTATACTTTGATTAGCTCTGAAAATATTTTAACTTTAAAAATATTTTTTAAAGATACTAATTTAATTTGGCACTTAAAATACTGAAAGGCAACAGAGATGAGTGAGACCTAGTCCTTAACCACAAGGAATTTACAGTTTAGGAGGGCAGATAGTGATATATGCAATTAAAATAAAATGTGGTTTTGTACTATAATGAAGCAATTACTAAGTGCCATGAGAACACTAAAGAATAAGCTAAAACGTTTAACTGAAATACATTGGGTAATGAACAGAATTTTACCATAAAGAAGTAGGAATCAGACTCCAGTAGCATTACAGAAAGGACGTCAAAGGCAAAGATCAGATGTAAGTGTCCTTATTACACTTGAGGAATGATAGAAACTCTGGAATGATTAGAGTGTAACTTGTGTGTTGGTTGTAAAGATTGATTGGGAGTAATAGTGGAGAGTCTTGACTTTCTATGCCAAGGAATTTGATCACTAATTTATAGAAAATAGGAAGTTATTAAAGATTTATTTAGTCGACACACATGATTATATCAGTTTCCCCGAAAGACAAATTTGGTAATAATAAACATAATTGTTTAGTGTCAGGAGAAATGTGTTGAAAAGCATTTAAGAGTCTTTTGAATTAATGTATGTATAGGACATGATGAGTTCCTGAACCATGGTAGAGGTGTCTAGTTTGGGTGACTAGAGAGATATTGGGCCCTTTAACAATAGGGAACAAATCAGGGAAAGAAAGTTGGGAGAGATTAGAAATTTAGTTGAATTTGAGAACATGAAATTATTGTTTGAAAGGTTGGAAAGTATCTCCTTTGAGGGACCATGGACCAAAAAAAAAAAAAATGGAGATTAGGAAGAGCACACAACAGCACCTAAAACCTGATCCCTTTTTGCCAGAAAGTGTAAGCCTCTCACCACTTGGCCATTCCTCTTCAGGATGGAAGTGACTGACAGTGATTATGATCGTCCCTTCTAGACCAGTGCATGACTATAGCTAGTTTCTTGGGTTTTGGTCTTTTGTTTTTATGGAGGAAGTCAAACCATTCAAGTGTTCTCAAAGTGTTCTGAACAAGGAGGATAGTTTCTGTCCACTCGGTCGCTTAACTGTGTGGTTCAGCATTTCTAGGATGTTCTTCCTCCCATGTCTCTCAACAAGGGTCATTTCTCACTAGTCCCTCAAGCCTCAGCCAAACATGTATCTTTTATTGACTCAGGACTTTAATAATTTTAATTTGGATCTATCTTATCTGACTTACACGTGAGACATGACAGAAGGCTCTAGAAAATGTGAATACGTATTTGGAGACATTTATACATGTAGGGAATGGCAACCCACTCCAATATTCTTGCCTGGAGAATTCCATGGACAGAGGAGCCTGGCAGGCTCCTCTGTCCATGGGGTCACAGAGAGTCGGACATGGCTTTGCTTGCATATAGTGAACTGAACATATAGAGGATAGGCTTTCCAGGTGGCACTAGCGGTAAAGAACCCTCCTGCCAGTGCAGGAGATATGAGAGATGCAGGTTTGATCCCTGGATTGGGAAGATCCTCTGGAGAAGAAAATGGCAACCCGCTCAGTATTCTTGCATGGAGAATCCCATGGACAAAGGAGCCTGGCAGGCCACAGTCCATAGGTTTGCAAAGAGTTGGACACAACTGAAGCAACTTAGCATGAACACACATGTAGGGGATAGTGAGAGTAGATAAACACACTTGGTGGTATGAGAATTATGAAGGGGCCAAAGACAGGTGATAACAAATCCCTACTAGTAAAAGGCATGAAAAATTTCTTTTCAAAAGAGTTTTAACAGCGACTATCTTTATTCTCAATGTGCTTTAAGAAAATGTTTATATAAAAGAACTAAAATTTCCTAAATAAATGGAAATTATATTTGGGGGCAACATATTTAGAAGTATACAAGAAAGTAATATTGACTTCATTTTTAGCAATAATAGATCAAATGTGTTGATTTTAGGTAGACTTACATCAATTTACTCTTGTAAGTACCAAGACTGTTTTTTTTATTAACAGGCTTAAATTTATTGAAGCTGTAATGAAGTTACAATATTGAAGATCATATTTTTTTCTTTAGCCAATTTCCATTCCCCAAACAATTTCTCATTTAGAAGCTGGTAATTCCAATCATATATTGAAATTTATTTGTTAGGAACTTTCTAAAAGAACTCTGACAAAACATGGTTTTCAAAACATGTATCATTCTTATATGTGTAGAATATTCCAGTGAACTTGTCTTTTGATATTCCTTATCTAAATCTGCCTTTCAGATTACATCTCCTGGTCACTTTCTAATAACCCATTCATAATATGGGCAAGGAAAATGAAACAAGGCCTTTCCCCCAAAGAAAGCCAAAGAATCAGTGATTTAAAGTCACTGATTGTCGGCCTGGCGTGGTTCTGTCCCCTTCTCTCTCTCCGCCTGGAGCTATTGAGCAGTGTGTGTTTCGGTTGTCACAGTTGAGGGCGTCCATATGGCATCAATTGAGTGGAAGTCACAATGCTGCTAAATACCCCACAGTTCAAAAGACAGCCCCTCACAATAATGGATTATGTGGTCTAAAATGTTAATAGATAGCTAATGGAAATTTGCTGTATGACTAAGGGAACTATGACTGGGGCTATGAAATAACCTAGAGGGGTGAGAAAAGGCGGGAGGTCGGGGGGAGATTCAAGAGGGAGGGGATATATTTCCCTATGATTCATTCATATTAATGTCTGACAGAAATCGAACTATTATTGTATATCAGTCTTCAATCAATTAAAAATAAATAAATATTTTAAAATTCAATATTTTTAAACTGAAATTGAGTAGATTGGAAAACTCGAGTTTAAAGTAAGGGTGACAACATTAACAATAAGGCAAATAGCCAGACTAGCTATGACTCTGGATACTTGCAATTTCCTTACATTAAAAATGTTTAATCAATATGTCCCCTTAAATGAAGGACAAGTAGGCAATGGTACTTGCATAGAATATCCTGCAAGCAAATGTTTCTAAAATATTTTATTTTAACAACAAAGTAGAAAACTAGTTTAAATGTCAACTGTAAATAAGATGAAATACTGATTAGGATTTTGTTTTTTCTAAGTTATTTTTTTTTAAAGAAGGGTATTTGTATAATGAAATGTTTTTTATTTAAAACAAAGTGAAAACTATATGTCAGCACCCCCCAAGAATCAGATAAATGGAGATTTAAAAAAATATAATTCTCTAGTGAAATAATTTTGTCTTCATTGTGAGTTATTTAGAACAGTGTTTCTTACCACTTTTGGATCTTGAACCTCCTTTGGATAAATTTCTATAGGTTATAGATTCTCTTCAGAAAATAACATATTGACGTCAAAATTTTCATATAGTTTGGAGTATTTACAGAGATCAGGAGAGCCTAAATATGGGCCTTTGGACCATAGATTTCATAATAAAACAAATTATTTTGAAGAAATTTCCTTTTACTCTTAAACGAAACTCTCATGTTATTCTTAATGATCTTGTAATTCACATAAAAAGATCTGCACAGTCCTCTCCACCTCAGCTCCCATCATAATAAAGCATGCATTTTGAGATGGGGCTACAGCCCGTGAAGAGGAGAAATACCACCCAGTTGATTTGGGAAATAAACCCCTAGACAGGAACTAAGCTAATCTCACATTTATTTATGCCTATTTGTACTTTTACATTATTAATCCCCACCAAAGAATTTGTTAAGAAAATGAATAATGTAAGATTTTAGGTCTGCATCTAGTGAAGAGAATAAACTGCTATTGAAACAATTCAGAAGTATCTAATTAAAGTGAAGCCTAGAAATTGCAATGTAAGCAGAAGCCAATGTACCAGAGACTGGTGCTGACATGTGCTAATTGCAATCCTTTAAAAATCTGCTCATGAAAACAAGTTTTATTAGGCAACCTTGGCAAACCTGATTCCTTACTTCACATACCAAAGGGTAGTGAAATTTGTTTAAATAAAATAGAATAATTCTGCGCTCTAACTAATTTCGACAGGTCCTGTTCCCATTTAATCTGAATCAGTGATGCATTCGGAGAAGGCAGTGGCAACCCACTCCAGTACTCTTGCCTGGAAAATCCCATGGGTGGAGGAGCCTGGTAGGCTGTAGTCCATGGGGTCGCTAAGAGTCGGACACAACTGATTGACTTCACTTTCACTTTTCACTTTCATGCATTGGAGAAGGAAATGGCAACCCTCCAGTGTTCTTGCCTGGAGAATCCCAGGGACAGCAGAGCCTGGTGGGCTGCTGTCTGTGGGGTGGCACAGAGTTGGACACGACTGAAGCAACTTAGCAGTAGTGACGCATTACTATGATGTAACAGTTGCAAAGCATCTCCCAATAAAACAGAAAAAAATGTAACCCTCTCCTGAGGTCTTCCCGTAAACTGGAAAATGTTATTGATTTATTTTTTTTGAGACTAAATGAACAGAATGTTGTGCTGCAGTGAGTTGTTTTTAATTTGGGAACATTTTCATGTTTCAATAGTGAATTTTACCAGGATTGCGCTGTCTCCTGTGGGTCTGACCATGTCTGTCCTCTGCTCAGAAACTGCTCAGCAGCTTCTCAGGGGACAAGCCCTAGAGCCCTCTCGATGGCCTGAGCCTCTGCACAGGAATCACCAGCCGCTTCCCTTCCTCGTCTTAGCTCAGCGCCACTTGTTGCCCCAACACCTGGCCTGGTCTGCTCCACCCGCTCTGGGCTTCTTGGTTCCTCACCTGTACCCTGTATTCCTTCTGAGGATGCTGCCTCCACCAGCCCCCTCGTAGTCCTACAGGCCGCTTCTCTCAGACCTCTGCTCAACCATCACCTCATGAGGAGGCCTTCGCAACAGCTCTGTGTAAAAGGGTAGCCTCCTCCCACATGCCCACCACATACAAGGCCTGCCTTTGCTTTCCCTTTTCTGCTTCACACTTACCACTATACTGTATGCTTAGTTGTAGTTTTGGTTATTTCCTTCCCATGGCTTCCCTGGTGGCTGGCTCAGTAGGTGAATATTCCACCTGCGATGCTGGAGCCCTGAGTTCGATCCCTGGGTTGGGAAGATCCCCTGGAGGAGGGCATGGCAACCTACTCCGGTATTCTTGGCTGGAGAATCCCAAGGACAGAGGAGCCTGGTGGGCTGCAGTCCGTGGGGTCGCAAAGAGTTGGACACGACTGAGCGACTAAGCATAGCACAGCATTTAAAACCCCACAAAGACAAGGACTTTGCTTTTTAACCATTATATCCCCTTNGCAACCTACTCCGGTATTCTTGGCTGGAGAATCCCAAGGACAGAGGAGCCTGGTGGGCTGCAGTCCGTGGGGTCGCAAAGAGTTGGACACGACTGAGCGACTAAGCATAGCACAGCATTTAAAACCCCACAAAGACAAGGACTTTGCTTTTTAACCATTATATCCCCTTGTACCTAAAATAGCCTCTGACATAGAGTCTGTGCTCAGTAAATGTTGCAGGGATTAAACAGTGCATGGGTGCATATATTCTTAAGTTTAGATCATCTAGAGGGGAACACACACCCTTCTATTAATGTGGTGGTGGTGGTTTAGCCACTAAGTCATGTACAACTCTTGCGACCCCATGAGCTGTAGCCTGCCAGGCTCCTCTGTCCATGGGATTCTCCAGGCAAGAATATTGGAGTGGGTTGCCATTTCCTTCTCCAGGGCATCTTCCCAACCCAGGGATCTAACCCGGATCTCCTGTGTTGCAGGCGGATTCTCTACCAACTGAGCTTCAAGGAAGGATTTCTATTAATATAAGAAAAACACAAATTTCAATTTATGATGTATTATTTTATTCAAGCACAGAGTTCATCTATAGAATTTTGGAATCCTTCTGGCTAAAGTAATGTCAGTGGCTTAGGGTAAGACCACAGCTAGTTCAGTTTAGTCACTCAGTCGTGTCTGACTCTTTGTGACCCCATGAATTACAGCACGCCAGGCCTTTTTCCAGTGGTCATGTATGGATGTGAGAGTTGGACTGTGAAGAAAGCTGAGCGCTGAAGAATTGATGCTTTTGAACTGTGGTGTTGGAGAAGACTCTTGAGAGTCCCTTGGACTGCAAGGAGATCCAACCAGTCCATTCTGAAGGAGATCAGCCCTGGGATTTCTTTGGAAGGAGTGATGCTGAAGCTGAAGCTCCAGTACTTTGACCACCTCATGCGAAGAGTTGACTCATTGGAAACGACTCTGATGCTGGGAGGGATTGGGGGCACGAGGAGAAGGGGACGACAGAGGATGAGATGGCTGGATGGCATCACCGACTCGATGGACATGAGTCTGAGTGAACTCCAGGAGTTGGTGATGGACAGGGAGGCCTGGCATGCTGCAGTTCATGGGGTCGCAGAGTCGACACAGACTTTAAAACCAGAGAGAAAACTTAAGATTTCTGTCTCGTTGGGCAGATCAAAACACCATATGGCAGCGTACCTCTTTCTCCTGCCTGGTCTTCCTAAATAATTTCTTGTCACTTAGTCTGAAATCCCCACCCTGTGGCCTAGAATCCTGGCCCACACCCCTGTTGGTGACGTTTGAAGTATTTCCAGTGCAGCGTGGAGAATCTTAGGTATCTTTGTTGGAGTTTCAGGGTCTCCCTGGCAGACACCTACAACTGCTGGCTGCTTCCCCATCTTCCTGGGGGGCATTCTGTTAATACCCCAGGAAGCAGAACTGTTCCAGCAATAAATGCCACCAATGCCCCCCTTTGCCAGACCACATACTGATCTNAGGTATCTTTGTTGGAGTTTCAGGGTCTCCCTGGCAGACACCTACAACTGCTGGCTGCTTCCCCATCTTCCTGGGGGGCATTCTGTTAATACCCCAGGAAGCAGAACTGTTCCAGCAATAAATGCCACCAATGCCCCCCTTTGCCAGACCACATACTGATCTGGTTGTGAGCCTCATTCTTAGACATTTATGGGCTACCCCTTAATTTGACTACTTCACTCTTCAAAGCAGAAGCCTACTTTTCAGATGAAATTGCCAAACTGCTGAGTAAAGAAAGAGGGTTGGTTGCTTTTCTTACTATTGCTTCTGTAATAGGCTTGCCCTGTCCTCAGTGATTCTTTTGAGGGCCTCTGGGAGCCCTTCTCTGGAGCAAGGATTGCCAGACTTTTTCTGTGAAGTACTCAATAGGAAATATTTTAGATTTTGCTGGCCATGCCTTGTCTTGTCCTAACTGTTCTGACTTTGCCATTGTAATGTGAAGCAGCCATTTGTTGTTTTTCAGTGTCTAAGTCATGTCCTTATCTTTGCGACGCGATGGACTGTAGGCTTCCCTGTCTTTCACCATCTCCCAGACTTTGCTCAGACTCATGACCATTGAGTCTGTGATGCCATCCAACCATCTCATCCTGTTACCCGCTTTTCCTTTTGCCCTCCATCTTTCCCAACATCAGGACCTTTTCCAATAAGTCCGCTCTTCACATCAGTTGGCCAAAATATTGGAGTTTTAGCAGCAGTCCTTCCAATGAATATTCAAGGTTGATTTCCTTTAGGATTGACTGGTTTGATCTCCTTGCTGTCCAAGCAGCCATAGACACTTCCTAAATGAATAGGCATGACTGTGCTCCAAGAAAACTTGATTTATAGGCACCGAAACCTGACATTTATTTTTATATGTCATAAAATTATTCTTCTTTTGACTTTTTTTTTTTGGCAACCATTAAAAAAAAACAAAACAAAACTATTTTCGGTTTATAGACCATTTAAAACTAGGCACCAGGCTTGATTTGGTCTCTGGGCTGTAGTTTGCTAAGCCCTACTCTGGAGTCTAGACCTTCCTGGGTGGGTTGCTTGGACTTCAAATATCTGCTTGACTCCTCAGTGCTTTCTTTCCTGGGCCTAGGAAACAGCTTCATCTTGATTTCTTGGCCAGCTTGTATATTCTGAATCTCAGAGGACAGAAGCTAAAACATTTCAGTGCAGTAATGACTTGTATGGCTTTCCATATCTGAATCCCTCTAATTCCAGAAAACAGTTGCATTTCAAGTCTGGTTCCTGAAGTGGTGCTTTTCCAGACTCTTGGTCTGTCTGTTCTTGAGATATGAAAAGCCTTGACTCTGTTGCTCGTCAGTCTCGCTATTGATCTTGCTGTTACCTTTGCCCCTAGTTGACTCTTGCCTGGATTTCTTGCCCTGCAGTGAGGTTCTAGATAGCTGTTCACCAGTGTCCACCTTGCCCACCAACTATCACACCTAGGTAACCTGTCAGTGTTGGATTTGGTTTAGAGTTTGGGCTGACATCACTCACAGCTTACCTGTGTTCCTTTTTTACTTGAAACATGACTGTTTCAGATTACCTCTGTAATTTACACATACAAGTTCTATTTCTGAAACAGTTTTGACCCCTCACTTTTTTTTTCATCTTTCTAAACTTTTGGATTACACAGAACCCAGGCCAACTTTGTCCATATTTGACAGGTTCACTGCCTTCTCGGATGTGACTCTGACAGGAGATTATTTTTTCTGTTTATTCTGCTATTTTTGAGGTGTTTTTCTTTATGAATCTAATCTTTCCCCCATCCTTCCCAAATATCCTGAGTCTACTAGAATCTGCCTCTTATAAAATAGGAGGAGGAACAGCCTCCTAGGCTGGAGAGAGAGCGTGCCTTTCTTAATAACACAAAACATATCATGAACTAATTTTGGTGAAATAGAGGACT
Source organism: Neotragus moschatus (assembly GCA_006410615.1). Taxonomy (NCBI): domain Eukaryota; kingdom Metazoa; phylum Chordata; class Mammalia; order Artiodactyla; family Bovidae; genus Neotragus; species Neotragus moschatus. Next base: position 392,692 of record SJYA01000919.1, read on the forward strand.
GCTCCTCTGAGAGTACAGAAGAGGACGTATTATATTCATCTTCACGTGCAGAGCTACCAGGAGGGAATCCCCTCTATCCTTTGGACCTGTTTGCACTTGTGAAATGGACCTGCATTCCCCTAAACACTCTGCTAGGTTACTCAGAATGGAGCAGGGTAGCATGAGCGCCGGGAGGGCCTGGTATCGCTCAGGGAAGGAGGGTGATACCTCCTGAACACACTCTGGCCTTTCAGGCAGAGCACAAGGGTTCCTGGCGAGAGAAATGAGCAAACCTCGCCTCGGCCCCGAGCCATTCCAAGCAGGTTATCAAGATGGGCAGTGGACCGGAATTCTGCTGGTTTCTGCTGTGGGAAATACTGACCTGCTCTCATTTACTCCTGTGTAAATGCAGACTGCAAGCTGCCAGCAGTGGTCAACAATTCTTTCTTTGTGTGTCGACAACTTATCTGAATTCCCTGGCCTCAAAAGCCCATTCACACAGTCCCAGACCCTGTTCTGCCTCAGGTGATTGATACTGCTGGCATGGTTCTTGTTTTTTGACTTGCTCTTCCTGGGCCCTGGACCATGTGTTCCACACACTTGAAGTCTGGGCTTATGAACCCCTGGGCATGACTTTGCAGATAGCCCTATTTGTGACCTGAAACTGTGATAACTGTCTCTGGCATCCAGCTTCCATTGTTCCAACTCTCCACACCTTTGTCCTTGCTCTTGTCCCTGCTTGACCTTTCTACCCTGTCTGCCTCTGATATCCTGGGAGACAAAATTATTCATTTCCATTGAAACATCACATTTTAAAGCAGATATTTGCATAGATACAGACTGAAGAAATATAACTAGTTTTCTGAGAAAGATTTTCACTTTTGTGAATTTATCTGGTATTTTGATTACTTTCTAGTTCTTAAGTTATATAACATAGACATTATTCCTGCTCCGTGTGTGTATGTGTATCTATGTATAACAATTGATCCTTGAACAACTTAGGTTTGAGCTTTGTGTATCTACTTATAGGTATATCTTTTTCAGTAAGTATATATTACTGACAGTCTGAGGTTGACTGACTGTGCAGATATGAAACTACAGATATGGAAGGCCAACTGTAAAATTATACAGCAATTTTAACTGCAAGAGAGGTTGGTATTCCTTACCCCTGTTCAGTGGATGAAGTTCAAGGGTCAATTGCTTATATGTGTGCATGTATGTACATATGTGTATATGCATTTATATACAGTTTTTTCTTGTTCTTGATTTCAGTTGTGTGTCTCATTTCAAAGATATATTTTCGCCGTTAGCCCTATGTTCATTTTGCAAATCGAGAACTTGAATAATCACCATGAGTGGGTCATTACTTAGCCTAGCACAAATTGTATCGTGATTTTTATTGAGTTGTCAGTAGTGAATTTACTGTGTTTATGTTGTCTACTATTATTTGAGACTCCTGACAGCATTTTATTTTTAAAGGTGATATTCTTTCTAAGAGGTATCTTGGGAGAGTATGAAAATCATTCATAGAGTGTTTCAATATCATATGACATTCAAATGGTTATATTGGCAAATGAGTGGGTAACTTTGGGATCTAAAAGGCTACTAATAACTCTCTGAGTGAAGAACTGAAGAAACAGATGCATTTGAACTGTAGTGTTGGAGAAGACTCTTGACAGTTCCTTAGACAGCAAGGAGATCCAACCAGTCCATCCTAAAGGAAATCAGTCCTGAGTATTTATCAGAAGGACTGATGCTGAAGCTGCTGAAACTCCAGGGCACCTGATGCGAAGAACTGACTCATTGGAAAAGACCCTGATGCTGGGAAAGATCGAAGGTGGGAGGAGAAGGGGATGACAGAGGATGACATGGTTGGATGGCATCACCGATCCAATGTACGTGAGTTTGAGTAAGCTCCAGGAGTTGGTGATAGACAGGGAGGCCTGGCATGCTGCAGTCCATGGGGTCACAAAGAGTCGGACACAACTGAGCAACTGAACTGAAGTGAAAATATACATTCCAATAAGTGATATTTTGTTAATCTAATCTTCTAATCTGTATCAGCTAATTAAGTTCCTTATGCTGCCACGGGTTGTCCCACCGAATGGATGATCCTTTTCATCAGAGATCAGGAAGAGGGATCTGGCTTCCAGCTATATCTAGGGTCAGGAAATCTTCCCGTGCCCTTTGTGAAAGGAAGATGCCTCTTAGCTTCACCAGCTCCCAGAGACAGCTGAGGAAAGTTCTTGTTTCACAACCTCTTTGTGGAAAAGAAAGTAAGTCTTAAATAAGTCTTTAGGCTGAATGGTGAACACTGCACAGACGAGAAAGATAACTAGGCCCACTCCCCCTGCCACCCCTGACCCGGAAGGATTCTGGGGATTCTGAGGGAAGTTCCCTTCTAAGTATGTACATCATGCATTTGGGTTTGATTCAGCCCGAGCTGTCCATTTATCTGCTTCTGATGGCATGTGGTTCTGATGATGACCAGATGCTCCTTGATTTGCTGCAACTCCAGAGGCTGTAGTTCTGTGTTCTTCATGTCCATCCCTCTACCTCCCACCCCTCTGGAAGATTCTGGCTTCTTTGAGATAGAAGTAACTCTGTAGAGCTCTACAGAATCCTGTTGGGAATCCTAATGAATAATTCAAAGCCACAATTTCCTGGTATTGTTGGAACACAGTGCAGTCAGGGGTGAGCTGGACTGCTAGTGGGTGGCTCTAAAATGCTCCTTTGATAAAAGTGCGTGTTTGTAGGCTTCACTATCACGGATTAACCAGGGCTGGGCTCTTGGAATTTGCTGTTTATTTACCTGCTTACTTTGTTGGTTTATTGACTTATTGCTTAAGTCAAGCACCAAGCATTTCTGATACAGATTTCCAGGGACTACCATTTACAAATGGTATTGTTCTAGGGGCGATGTTACAAAGAGCTAAATCCCCAGTAAAACTTTGGGCCAGTAAGCTTGTGTTCAGCTGTGGTGAATCACCAGACAGACAGTTTGTCTTCTTCCTTTTCCATACTGAGTCTAGAGAACGAAATCATTAAGAAAGATTCTTAGGTAGTGATAACCTGAAACCTGTGTCCAGACACTTAGTATGCTCACCTTCTTTCATTTTTTCAACAGTTGCTCTGCAGGTATTAAGATTACCTCCATTGTTTGAGTCATTCTAATAAATACTGAGCACTACACTCATGAAGAGGTTGAGTATCAAAAGGATTGATTCATTTGCCCGAGGCTACTTAGTTTATGAAGGGTGGAACCAGGATTCAAATACATTTGTTTGCTTCCAAAGTTCAGGTTTCTACTGCACAAGCCTTCTGTTCACTTCCTCCTCCGCTTGAAGCCATGAGAGCTCTCTGTGCAGCTGTATTACTTTGTTATTTATTTAAAGAAAGCACTAGAGTGTGACCACCGCGGTACCAAATGTTGTTGACATGGAAGGGGTTTCCTACTTGTGCAGGAAGTTGGGACATTTACACAAGAAAATACTTAACCTTTCAAGGGAGTGTGAAATTACATGCCCAAATTAGATACATAGAGACGAGAGAGGCTCCCGTGTTGTATGTGAAATATTTGATGCAGGATATTGGACAGATTTGAATATCTTAAAGGACACATTTAAAGGCCTGGGAACAATGTTGCCCCCACATCATGGAAGTTGAAATGAGTCCATTCTGGGGGTAATGCTGGGTAATCATCCTTCATGTGGTCATCACAAGGAAGGCTGCGTGCGTGCTAAGTACTTTAGTTGTGGCTGGCTGTGACCCCATGGACTATAGCCTGCTGCTCCTCTGTCCATGGGATTCTCCAGGCAAGAATACTGGAAGGGGTTGTCATTTCCTTCTCCAGGGGATCTTCCTGACCCAGGGGTCGAAACTGTGTCTCTTATGTATCCTGCATTGGCAGGCGGGTTCTTTACAACTAGTGCCACCTGGCAAATCCCTAAAGAAGGCTGAGCACCAAAAACTTGATGTTTTCGAATTGTGGTATTGGAGAAGACCCGTGGGAGTCCCTTGGACTTAAAGGAGATCAAATCAGTCAATCTTTAAGGAGATCAGCCCTGTCTAATCATTGGAAGGACTGATGCTGAAACTCCAATATTTTGGCTATCTGACATGAAGAGCCAACTCATTGGAAAAACCCTGATGCTGCGAAAGATTGAAGGCTAAAGCAGAAGAGAGCAGCAGAGGATGAGATAGTTAGATGGCATCACTGACTCAACTACATGAATTTGAGCAAAGTCCAGGAGATAGTGAAGGACAGAGGAGCCTGGTGTGCTGCAGTCGTTGAGGCTCCAAAAGAGTCAGACATGTTCAGTCTTAGTGACTGAATAATAACAGCAGTCATCCTTCTACAATTTAGAGGTTATTAACACCCATTTGTCTGTGTAATTAATTCCCCCTTGTTTCCTTCTCATTGACTACTTTGTGAAGAAGGAGCACTCTTTCCCTTCCATCAGCCTTGTATTCAGGCCTCGTGTGTTCCAGCTCTCATCATGATGATCAGTTGCCTCCTTACTCCCAAGTGCAGTGGAACCTTTGAGTTTCTGGTCTTACTTGATATCTCTCTGCAGTTGAAAGGGTGAGTCACTGCTTTGGCTTTTGTAACACTAGTGATCTCTGGATGTCTTCTTTGTCTCTAACAATTCATTCTCAGTTTCCTTCCCCAGTTCCTCCACTGTTGTCCATCCCTTGAATCTGCCCAGGGCATCTCAATCATAGGTGTTTATCCCCAAATCTATTTTTTATAGCCTAGCATTTCTCTCCAGAACACTTCCCACTACACACTGGAATGTTCCCTCGGATGTTGTACTGGTGCCCTACTGGTGAAACACTGCGTCTGGACGGGGCCTTGTTTCCTAGCCCTGCTCCACCCACCCCCACCCAGACCTGNTAGGTCTTTTCTAGATACTGTATTACAGCAGTGAACAAAGCTGACAAAAATCCCTTGCCTACCGCTTATACTCAGGAGCAGGGCTGGGGATAAACAAACAAAGCCTGTGAGTGGTCAGGCTGTGATAAGTTGGCCAAGCCCAAGAGGAAATGGGGGAACAGGCTTTGCAACACCCAAAGGAAGAGCCTTTCGGTGCGTGAGCTGGAAGTGTGCCCAGCGTAGCTGAGAATAACACAGGCCAGCGTGGCATGGCACGACGTGGAGTGAGGGGACGGCAAGTTGTAGCGCTGCCACCAGAAGAGTGACAGGAGCTTGGAGAGCGTGGTGAGGCCTTCACTGCCTGCTAGTGAGAACGTGCTATGGACTATTAGAGCTGACTAAGACAGATGGGGAGTCTGTGAGAGTTCCGAGAAGAGGAGGGAGCTGATCTGACTTGTTTTGAGAGCCTCACTCTGGCTTCCAGATCACTGGAGGACGCAAGGGCAAAAGCAGAGGCTGGGAGACGTGTGAGGAGGCAGTGACTGTAATCAGTGAGTTGCACAGGGATAGCAGAAGTGGAGATGGAATCTTACACCATGGTAAGATTCAGAATTGTTTTGAAGGTGCTGGTTGTTGTCACTCAGTCATGTCCAACTCTTTGCAACCCTATGGATTGCAGCACGCTAAGCTTCCCTATCCATCACTATCTCCTGGAGTTTGCTCAAGTCCATCAAGTCGATGATGCCGTCCAACCATCTCATCCTCTGTTGCCCTCTTATCTTCCTACCTTCAATCTTTCCCAGCATCAGGGTCTTTTCTGGTGAGTCAGCTCTTTGCATCAGATAGCCAAAGTATTGGTTTCAGCTTCAGCATCAGTCCTTCCAATATTCAGGATTGTTCAGGAATATTCAGGATTGATTTCCTTAAGGATGGACTGATGTGATCTCCTTGTAGTATAAGGGACTCTCAAAAGTCTTCTCCAGCACCACATTTTGAAAGCATCAGTTCTTTGGTACTCAGCCTTCTTTATGGTCCAACTCTCACATCCACACATGACTACTGGAAAAACCATACCTTTGACTACCTGAATATATTAAGGGCTGGATTTGAGTTGTCTCAGGCAGAGGGGAGTCAATGATCAATCCTGAGAAGCTAGAACAATGGAGTTGCCCCAGGTAGAGATGGGTGTGACTGGGGTGGGAGCTTGTTATGAAGGAAGATGAGAGGATTAATTATTGGCACGTAGATTTTAAAATGCCTGTTAGACTTCCAAGTGGAGATGTCACATAGTCATTAGATATGAGTCTGAAGTTCAGTGGGAGGTCAGGGCTGGAAATATAAAATCAGGAGTTGACAGCATGCAACTTGGAATGATACTTAGAACACTTTAACTACTAGTATGGACTGAGTACCAACCAAACAGTTAAGACAGGTGCCAGGCTTAACAATAGACATAGCTATACAGCTTCCTATCACCAGAATATCAGCCTAACAAATGGTTGCATTTGACAAAGACATACCTTTCCACTTGGCCGTTCTGTCTTTACAGATAAACAATGAACTTTACAGACACCCCATAAATATACATTTCCCATAAAAATAGAAGTATGAGCAGAGTACATTTATTTTCTCACTTCTCCACTCCCTGGTTCATATTATATGCATTCTGTTTTCCTTTAGGAATTGGTTAAGTAGAAACATTTAATATATTAACACATTGTTGAAGACTAGTTTGAAAGTACTGGCTTTTGAATACAACCAACCCGTACTTGGAATCTTGTATCTTCCGTTCTACAACCTGTGCTTGCAGAAACAAGCTCCTTTTCCTTCCTTTTACTGAGAGCAAAATCTGTGAAACTGAAAATAAGATTATCTCACTAAACGTAAAGGATCTATCAGAGTGCCCATTATTTACGACACAATTTCCTACCAATCTCGTAAGATTTGAAGGGACCTTACCTTCTCTGTGTTCTTAGTGATAACTAGTGAATTATTATTAGCAATACTCATACCACCAAAGTTGGATTTAGAACCTAACCTGCATTCAGAAGTGTTTGGGCTTATATTGACTCACATGTGGACACCCATATTCACCGAAAGGAAATATCAGTGGTTATCAGAGGAAAGACCTTTATTTTGATTAGTTCTTTCTCATGAATCAGACTTGAAAAGGTGCTTTCTCTTTCTGTGTAAACTTTCAGTTATAGCTTTATGTAAATATTTGCTTGTCCCAGTATTCGCCCAGTGATTGTGAATGAGTCCCCTTTGTTGATAAACGCCTATGAGTTATAAGAACATGGATTCTATTTCTTTCTTGCTCTGAGTTTTCAGTTTTCCAGTGCAGTGCACCATGCTGCGTGCATGCTCAGCCACTTCAGTTGTGTCTGACTGTGCAACCCCATGGACTGGAGCCCGCCAGGCTCCTCTGTCCCTGGGATTCTCCAGGCCAGAATCCTGGAGTGGGCTGCCATGTCCTTCTCCAGGGGATCCTCCCGACCCAGGGACGGAACACATATCACCTCTCCTGCACTGGCAGGCAGGTTCTTTACCACTAATGGCGCCTAGGAAGCCCTGCAGTACACCATTTGTGAGGCTAATTACAGGGCCAGGTACATGTGTGTGTTGAGTAGGGGAGGGTCTGGATTTCTAAGTTCCTAAGATCCTGTGCATTCTAGTCCTTAATGCCACTTTGTTCTGGGAAAGGTGGGGAGAATGCCTTGGCTGCCTTCCCAGATGGGTAAAATCGATTCCTCAATATCTAGAAAGTTTCCTGACACAAACTGGAGCTCAGTATTTGTTAAATTAATACATGGAAGCAAAACATACAATCAGTAGCTGTTGTACCTCACTGTCGTGTGGAATTTTGAGGGAAGCAGACTCCAAGTGGGTATCTCATTTTTGTGAGTGCAGCTTCTGACTTACAAATGGCATTAACGTGGAGCGGTGACTGCCATTGTTGACTGTCTTGTTGCGCTGAGCATTCTGTTTTTTTCCTCTTGTCATTAAGATTATGAACTTTACTTTTCTCCCTCGTAAAAAAGGTAAAGAAAATACTGTCCTCTCCATTTTATTACTGAGTCACTGTTAATTGTTCAGTTCTCTCTTCTCTTGGAAAGATTTCTCTCCTTGAAGGGACTCATAGGCCCTCGTTAAAGTAGATCTCATTTCTAATTGGTCAGACAAGCCTAAATAAAAATATCAGAGCCTAACAGTGGACATAACGATGATTGATTCAGACCGCCTCTTCTCCATAATAAGTATGTGGAAATGTGGACAGATATAGAGCCTCAGAAAAGGGAGAGAAGAACAGAAAAACTTTGGGGGCGGCTGTTTTGCAAATAGCACTCTGGAAGGCTGTGAAAGATTTCCAGTATTTTGTAGGACTCTGTTAGGGATCATAGTACGCCGCCTTCTGTGCATTTTGTCCTGTTTTTAAAAATGATGGCTTTCTCCAGAAAGGTTTGTTAATAAAGTATGTACAATATCCTGGCCTTTCCAACTGTTAGTGATTGTAAATTCTTTGAACCCAGTTCTTGAAATTATAACAGCTGTTCAGAATGCATTGGGTGGCGTTGCACCGAATACGCTGTATACATTGTCTTGTGTAGTAGTCATGCTGGATATGTTGTTATGTTATTATGTTCAGTTTTAACAGTTGAAGGAAAGAGTTCAGGCCTACAAGTACCTTGTACACAGTTGCCCAGCAAGTGGTCAAGCCTGGGACTGCAGGCTGGCATTGCGCCTGCAGAGCCCACACTCAACCTCTGCACTGTGTCTCTCAGTGGTGGCGGTGGAGGCTTGGAATTACTTTGTTTATCCTGCTGGACGGTTGCAGTAGTAATATACTGTGACATTAATTTCCCTTGGAAGTGTGATTTGATTATGTTTGGTTAAACTGAACTAGCGTCTGATTTCCATGAATGCAGCTTTTAATTGATTTACAAGTAACAGTGTTTGGAGCTGTGACTGCTGGTATGGGGCTCGGTGTCCTGTTGCAGTCGATGCTCTGGCTTTTTCCCCTCTCCACGTTGGCAATGTTTTCTGTGTTCGGCTCTTTTAATCATGTCCTTTGAAAGTAGCCTTCATAAGTAACTAAGTAAATGTGGCAACTCTGGTGATAGAGCCTTCAAATGGAAATAGACAGTACCCACATGCAGTGGGAATTGCATTTTGGTTGTCCCCCTGTGCACGCCAGAAACGGTAGAGACAGACCAATGAATTAGATGACTAGAAAAAATTTATTCTTGTGTATATATAATCTTATAACCATGAAAACTTCTATTATGGGTACCTTTTACTGCCTAGATTGGGTTTCCTCATACCGGCTTGCTTGTGAAATCCCTAATATCGTCTTCAGTGGAATTTACTTTGTGGTTTTATGGCCAGATTTCCTCACCTTGGTGTTTGCACGAGAAAGCAACAAGTTCTTCCACATAGAGCAGATGGTTGTAAGAAATGAGCTACCTTTTGAAAAAAGTATATACCTTACGCCTCGGAAAAGATCATTTCCCCATCCTAAGGAAATATGCATTGAACATTACTTTGTAAACCTTTTCTTTGCCCCTCTTGTCACATTCCAGTCAAAGCTGAGAAGGACCTAGGTATTGGGGCCTGAAATTGTCTAGATTTTATTCCTTTTCTTCCCAAAAGGATTTTTCAGTGTTTATAGGCTTTGAAACTGAGACCTAGCAGGAGAAGTACCATTGAGTGACCACATTATGGCAGGATGATGACTCACAACTCATATGAGTATTTCATTAGCTCTCTGTACCTCCTTTAGATTTTTTTTGGGGGGTGTAAGGTGGGGAGTGTATTTGGCTGTCTATTTTCATATTGAAAATACTCTAAAATGTTTTGAAGTTGTATATTTATGATCAGAACCTATAAATGTGTGAATTAAATTACTGCAAGTTAAAGATTTTAATTCTGAGTCAGGGAGCATGAAAGTTTATGCTAACACAGAGAATAATGGATGATAGATTGTTTCCTTTTTTGCTGTGAGTTGTCTCTATTTAGAAATAAGCCCAGCCTTAATGTCCCATTGGGGTTCATGCTCCAGTTAATAGCAGAGAAAAAGATTTGAGAACCAGAGAGAAACATGAGGACACTTAGTGTCAAGAATGAAAGGGAAGCTGCAGGAAGTTTGATAAGAAATTTATAGGTTTGGGGAAATTTTTCAATTTGCTCAGGAACCTCTTTGTTTACCTCATAGAAATTTTGGATAAAAATGATAACCACTATATTTATTCCATAACTTACTATGCCAAAGCTCCTGAGAAAGGATCACAAACATATGCTTATTATCCTCCCAGTTGTACATAATAATGCTTCAAACTAACAAAAGTAGGCTTTAGCTGCAGTTTTATCATTGGAGTCCTCTTTTTGCGTTTTCCTTAAAAACTTTGAAATTAAATAGAACTCTGTACTGATACTCTCACTTCACCATCATAGGAGGAAACCACGACCATCGTCTAGAACACTTGCTTCTTTCCTCACTGTGTGCGTATACTCATTTTCTAAATTACTTTTTAGATTCTCTTGCTAATTGCAAGCAGGCTCCAGGCACCGCAGTTTCACCTCCATCCTCCCCTGACTCATCTCCCTGAAGCTGCAGCCCAGTTCCAACCTAATGATAGGCAAATAGATGCCAAAGACAGTATTTACCCAATTAACATGTTGTTTTTGTTCCGGACCATCCCTCTGAGTCATTTCACGTGTTGTTTTGTATGTTGGTAAGTAGGGGGAGTAGAAGTATTCCAGGAGCCCTCCAACTCCTCGGCAACAACTCACAAAATCACTGGCTAGCAGAGTCTCTCAGGTGAGGGCAGTGTTAGTTGGATGTTGGAGGTATCAACTGAAACCAGTCTGGATACTGTTTAAAATCAAATATACCACCCTCAACATAATTCCTGGTGTTTTCAGTTGAACCATTATCTGCTCACAGGTAGCGCCAGGGGAAAGTAAGAGAAGATTTTTGAATGAAAGTGTTATTTGCTCAGTCGTGTCTGACTTTTTATGAACCCATGACTGGGCTCCTTTGTCCATGGGACTCTCCAGGCAAGAATGCCGGAGTGGGTGGCCATTCCCTTCTCGAGGGGATCTTCCCAATCCAGGGATCAAGCCCCAGCCTCCTGCATTGCAGGTAGATTCTTCATCTGAACCATCTTCCCACTCTGGGAAGCCCAGAGTTTTGAGTGGTCAAATGCAAATTTATCATCTGCTTTGGAATAACTGTGTGTGGCTCTGATTTAAATGGATTAAAAAAAAACACCCTAGACTCCATTTGAACAACAAAGGGCTAGATTGTGGTTGACTTTTAAGGTCTCTGTAAGGTCTAAAATTCTGGGACTTGATTTTTAAAAAATACTTTGTGTTAACAGTATGTTACACAAAATACCCGTGTGGTGGACAGCTGCCATATCCCGCGGTCTTTTGAGTAGCCTTTCTAAAGTTGTGAAATCACAGCGTTATGAGTCCCATCTTACCAATGTGGCAGTCAAAAATCAAATTCCTAGCCTCCCTTGCAACTGGGTTGCAGGCATGACTCCGAGGTATGTCTAATCTGACAGACTTTTGCCATACTAAAATTGGAGGATTGATACTGGAAAACAGGCCCTGCACACATCTTCCATTTTGTCAGTGAGTGTAGTATTAGACAGCTCTGATTTGAGGTGTCAGCTGTGTAATGTTTAACTCTTGGTACAGAATCGACATTCATCCTGGAGGCATTGGCAGCCACAGTACATTAGTATGAATGGTGGCAGATAGAGTGGCAGCTGTTTTCTCATATGAGCCAGTTCTGGAGCCTGGTTTGCGAATTTTTTTCCCTTGGAACCTTAGTCCTGAGCCCTCTCAACAATCCTGGAAGCTACCTTAATACATTTCTTAGACTGAGTGCATTCAAATGTTTCTAGTTAGTGGTCTTAAGAACCCTGATTGAATAAATGTGTTGTCGTTTTTCTTTAAGACCACATATCTTATATCTGATAATTTAGTATGGATCATTTTAGTGTGAATGAATTAATGAACAAACTATAAAAGGTGACATAAGTATATATTTGTGAGACCTCTGACTGAAAGCATTACAGAACATATGTTGATAATGCTTTCCAAGACAGTTTTACACCAACACAAAACTGTCTCTGTACATGCTTTGTTCTCTGTCCCCTCCCACCCCAACTCTATGTAAACATTTCTTTCCATTGAAAATAACACTCATTTTTTGCTACCCAACAAATGGCTGTTTAGCACAGTGTTTTAAATTAGATGTGAATAGTAAGAAAGATGAAGGTGAGCCTAGTTAAAGTGTTGAATTTATGTCTGAATTGTCTGGTTTACAGATAACAAGGGTCTGATTCATCATGCTTCCAAATTAAATTGCTCTTCTAGGTCAATATACCAAATTTCTACCCAAGGGCATTTTAAACATGGTGAATTCTACATAACTTCCTTCATGTAAGTGTGCCTGAGGGAAGTTGCACTTGAACACTATCAAAGTAAAATGGCAGAATGGAGAATTTGTTTCTCCGTCCTTTCTGGTTTTTACTAAGCACATAATCTAATTGACAAGGGTAAATTTATATGACATATATTAATATTGCCATCTAAGGAAGTTTGGAAGAGATGAAATTCTTTTTCACTCTTCAGTCCCTTTACTGCTAGCATTGAGGAAACAATGGAAAGAGGTGACAAGCACGGTCGTCCAGCATGTTTTGAGCAGCACATCAGTGACAGCTGTCCTGTGCTATGATTGGTTGCCCAGTTGTCTCCGACTCTTTGCAATCCCAGTAGCCTGCCAGGCTCCTCTGTCTGTGGGATTTTCTAAGCAAGAATACTGGAGTCAGTTGCCATACCCTCCTTAGGAGTTTTCCCATCCCAGAGATCCAACCCAGGTCTCCCACATTGCAGGCGGATTCTTGACCATCTGAGCCACCAGGGAAGCAACTAGATGTAATGAAATAAACAGATAATTGACACCAGAGTGTATTACATACAGTAAGGTTAAGTGTCATTTTGTGTGTAGGAGTATGCATTTCTGTTTATATATGTACTATATAAAATGTAATTTTTTCTGTCATTTCTTACTGAAAAAAGTTTAAAAGATCAAAAGCTTACTTTTAATTAGATAAGATTATCTATATAGTTCCTTTAAAAGTAAAATTATTCAAATTCTTTGAGTTCATTTTTGGTTTGCAAAATTGCCCATGGCACAAATGTTCACAACAGAAAATATTACCCTACTAGGTTCTAGGAATTTCTGCTACCAACTTATTTATTCAGATGATTCAATTACATCTGCAGTGTATAAAAGCTTTTCTGAGACTCAGCCCATTGGGTCTGTTCAGTCTGGCAGTAAGCACATTTTGTGTTTACTGAATTATGTAATTGAAAGAATATGTTCGAAATTAAAAACATTAGTCCTTTAATTCCAGTATACTATTGATTTCCAAGATTTTTTTTTTTTTTTTTTACTATTTAGATTTTGTTTCTTCCAGTTCTAGAAATATAGTACTTTTTTAGGTTGGTGGATATGGCTTTCCAACCATGCCTGACATTGCTGGATGCCGTTGTGCTTTGTGTTTCTCTAACTTGAAGCACGAGGACCAGATACAGCTGCCCTTTTTCTCTGTTCTCAGATTGTGCATATAAGCCTTCAGCCTGGTTTTAAAAGCCTTTCTGTTTAGGAGATAATAAGAATTGTAACTTCTCAAAAATGACACTGAAATAACATTTTATTTTCTAAGATTTCACTGCCCTTAAAAAAGAAAAAAAATGAAAATGATAAAGAAGGCAATTCACCTTTACCAGAATTACCTCCTTTTTTTTTTTTAATTATATAATATACCTTTCTTTTCTACTCTCTTTATTAATATGCATCCTCTTTAGAGAGTTGTTTTTGCCAGGGAGCCCCAAATATGTCATGAAATGATGAATAATTTTAAAGCTCAAAGGCTTTGCAGCAAGAAAGATAAGTCTTTTGAGAGGTATCAGAGACGGTGATGGATATCAAGCTCTCTTCAGACGGCACTGTTCCACAGCAGGAATCCAGGAGAAAGGTCACCCAGACTTCTGATTTTACTGCTCTTTCTTTAAGTGTAATTTTCACACTTTAGTGTTATTCATAGATCATATTAATCTTAAAGATGGCTTTTAAAAATTAACCAGACTGTGTATCTTACTCCTTTACTCTTTCTTCTGCTTCCTGAATGGAAGCCAGTCTTTTAGTAGTTTATAAACTGCAGTGTAAGTTGCTCATGTGGTATCTAACAAGCGCCATTATACACAGCCAGTCTTTTGATAGTGTTTATGATTATGCATAAAAAATGAAGTATTTANTGAAAAGATGCTCAACGTCACTCATTATCAGAGAAATGCAAATCAAAACCACGATGAGGTACCATTTCATTCCAGTCAGAATGGCTGTAATCCAAAAGTCTACAAACAATAAATGCTGGAGAGGGTGTGGAGGAAAGGGAACCCTCTTAAATTGTTGGTGGGAATGCAAACTAGTATAGCCACTATGGATAACAGTGTGGAGATTCCTTAAAAAACTGGAAATAGAACTGTCATATGACCTCACAATCCCACTGCTGGGCCTACACACTGAGGAAACCAGAATTGAAAGAGGCACGTGTACCCCAGTGTTCATTGCAGCATTGTTTATAATAGCCAGGACATGGAAGCAATATAGATTGCTTTGGGTAGTATACTCATCAGCAGATGAAAGGATAAGAAATCTGTGGTACATATACACAGTGGAATATTACTCAGCCATTAAAAATAATACATTTGAATCAGTTCTAATGAGGTGGATGAAACTGGAGCCTATTATACAGAGTGAAGTAAGCCAGAAAGAAAAACACCAATACAGTATACTAACGCATATATATGGAATTTAGAAAAATGGTTATAATAGTCCTGTATGTGGGACAGCAAAAGAGACATGGATATATAGATCAGTCTTTTGGAGTATGTGGGAGAGGGAGAGGGTGGGATGATTTGGGAGAATGGCATTGAAACATATATATTATCATATGTGAAATTAATCCCCAGTCCAGGTTCAATGCAATATACAGGGTGCTGAGGGCTGGTGCACTGGGATGACCCAGAGGGATAAGATGGGGAGGGAGGTGGGAGAGGGGTTCAGGATGGGGAACACATGTACACCTATGGTGGATTCATGTCAGTGTATGCCAAAACCAATACAATATTGTAAAGTAATTAGCCTCCAATTAAAATAAATAAATTTAAAAAATCAAAATAAAAAAATTAAGTTTTCCTGCAATAAAAATAAAAGACACTAGAGTAGGTTGCCATTTCCAACTCCTGGGGATCTTTCCAACCAGGCAACAAATCTGCCTCTCTTGTGTCTCCTGCATGGTCAGGTAGATTATTTACTGCTGAGTTACTTGATAAGACCCAGGTTTTGTACTAAACTCATTCGGTCCCATCACTTCATGGCAAATAGAAGGGGGAAAAGTGGAAACAGTGACAGATTTTCTTTTGGAGGGGCTCCAAAATCACTGTGGACACTGATTCAGCTATAAACTTAAAAGACGTTTTCTCCTTGGGAGGCATGCTATTCTAACCTAGACAGTGTATTAAACAGCACAGATATCACTTTGCTGTCAAAGGTTCATAAGTCATATGTTTTTCCCAGTAGTCACATACAGATGTGAGAACTGGACCATAATGAAGGCTGAGCACAGAAGAATTGATGCTTTTGAACTGGTGATGGACAAAACTCTTGAGAGTCCCAAGGACTGCACAAGCAAACCAATCAATCCTAAAGGAAATAAATCCGAATATTCATTGGAAGGACTGATGCTGAAGCTGAAGCTCCAATATTTTGGCCATCTGGTGCAAAGAGCTAACTCGTTGGAAAAAACCCTGAAATAGAGAAAGATTCACAGCAGTAGGCAAGGTGGTTGACAGAGGATGATATTGTTGGATACTATCACCAACTCAATGGATATGAGTTTGAGTAAACTCTAGTAAATAGTAAAGGACAGGGAAGTCTGGCATGCTAACAGTCCATGAGGTTGCAGAGAGTTGTGCATCACTGAGCAACTAAACAACAATAATAATATTTAATATGTAGTAGTGGAATAAAGATCAATATCATGTGCAAAAATGTATGCATCAATAAGTTATTACACCTAAAAAATCAATCTTAGTGAGCAAAGAAAAAGAAAGCTCAATTAGTAAAATAATACTACTAAACACCCAAGAAGTTCATTATTTAAAACCCTATTAAAGTCATTTTCTTCACAGTTACAATCTTCATGAAAAACTACTCTCATTAACTATAATAGCTCAAAGTAATTCATCAGCTAATTCACTGCTTCATAGGCTGATGATATGAAGCATCACAACTCATTCTCTCTTTTTTTTAACTCTAGTTAACTATACAAATTGTATGGCTTTTTGTTAAATTTACATTACATGCCCCCTAACATTGCATGACTAGACAGTTCTGACCAACTTATCTAACACTGAATAAAGCCAAAGTCAACATTTTCTAAATAATACAGCAGAAAATTAAGTAAGTAGTCCTTGAATGATGTATAATTTACAATAGTTGTGTGGCATTAATCCTAATAGTACTATTACAGAATACCAGAAAAACTGGAATTGAAAGATCTATCTCTGTTAATAAACAAACAAATCTTCCTGATGCTCTATTTCAGTGTGTAAAATCCCAACAACTTGTAATAGGAACTAATATGTAGCCAAGACAATACCCTTGGGAATGATATTGACAAGAAGGGAGAGGCAAGTAGGTTAAATAGCAGCAAACACCACTCATCACACCACAATTTGCTCATTCTTCAATCTTCATGACACCCCTGCAACTCTAAAAATTTTTATCCCACTATATTCTTTTCATATAGATTAAAAAAAACAAGCATGTCAGAAAAGTTTATAAACACATCCAACATTGTCCATGAACTGGTACATAGATTTAATTTCAAGACTGATTGATATGAAAACTGATACCTTGACAATACAGTCCAAGACAGTAGATGACTGATATGTCTTTCTATGAATTAAAATCCCATCTATAAAAAAGAATTACTTGCAGCCACCAATGAGTAAAGAATGAATTGTCCAGTTGTCACTGCTTGTATGACAGTGGTGTCAGTGAATGTATATATGAAAACACACCCAGTGGATTTTCTAAGTTATTAGAAGTCAGCAAGAGCAAAGATAAATGTGACATCTATAGTACTCAACTCATTTTTTTCTTATCATGGCATGTTTTTATTATAGTTTGAAACATTGCTAGTGGAAAACTGGTTTGAATTGACTTCATAACTTCACAAATAAAATTGAGATTATATCTTCATTAATACTTCAGCTTTCATTAATACTCCAGGCTTTCACTTGGTAGGTTACCCCACAATATATCCTTTTTTTTTTTTAAATACTCATCTTCACATATTTTGAAAAAAAAATCATAATGGAGCTTTCCAGTGCTCAACAAATCAAATAATTATAAATTGGAAATAATGCCATAAGAATGCTACATAAGCACAATTAAATACTGAGGAATATTTGTAGCCATTATCACCATCAGTTGAGATACTAAAACTGCCCACTGTGTAACTTTTAATTCTCTCTCTCTCTCTCTCTCTTTCTCTCTCACTCATAGTAACCAGTACAGGATGGGTTTTAGAAACAGTGGTAGTGTTTTTTGATAACAAGAAAAAACATTGGCACTGAAGCTGCTGCTGCTGCTGCTAAGTCACTTCAGTCGTGTCCAACTCTGTGTGACCCCATAGACGGCAGTCCACCAGGCTCCCCCATTCCTGGGATTCTCCAGGCAAGAACACTGGAGTGGGTTGCCATTTCCATCTCCAATGCATGAAAGTGAAAAGTGAAAGTGAATTTGCTCAATTGTATCCGACTCTTTGTGACCCCATGGACTGCATCCTACCAGGCTCCTCTGTCCATGGGATTTCCCAGGCAAGAGTACTGGAGTGGGGTGCCATTAACTTCTCTGGGCACTTAAGCTACAATGCTACAATAAATATTAGGGTGCATATATCTTTTGGAATTAAAAGTTTTTGTTTCCTTAAGATAAACATCTAGAAGTGGAATTGTTAGACTGTATGATAGGTCTAGTTTTAATTTTTTGAGGCACTTCAATACTGTTTTCCATACTGGTTGTACCTGCTGACATTCACATCAATACTATATAGAGAATCATTGTTCCTTCTCTCCTTGATAACAGCTTTTATGACTGGTTTTAGGTGGTATCTCATTGTGGTTTTGATTTGTTCTGCTTATGGGATCTTAGTCCCCTGACTTGGGTTCAAACCTGGGCCATCACCAGTGAGAATGTAGAGTCCTAACCTTTGGACTGCCAGGGAGTTCCCTGTGCAAAAGCTTCTATTTTGACATAGCTTCATTTGTTTATCTCTGCTATATGCATATCAGTATTTCAGTACAAAATTATTTACAATAGCCAAGATATGGGAGCAATCTAAGTGTCAATCAATAGATAAATGTATAAAGAAAAAGTTGTGTGTGTGTTTACAATAGACTATTACTTAGCCATAAAGATAAATATAAGCTTGGAATTTATGACAATATGGATGGACCTAGAAGCAGTTTCTCTGTGAGATAAGGCAAAGACAGATACCATATTATTTCACTTAAATGTAGAATATAAAAAACAAAACAAATGAACAAGTATAGAAAACAAAAATAGAAGAACCATTGATTCAGAGAACAAACTAGTGGTTATCAGAAGGAAGGGGGTGAGGAAATAGGAATAGTAAGTAAAGAGGATAAAGTATATAAACTTATAGCTATAAAATAAATAAGAGGATGTATTAATAACATACATCAGAGAAAATAGTCAGTGATATTGTTATTACTTTGTATAGGGATAGGCGATAATGACATTGTGATGATCAATCTGTAGTACAATAAAATATTGAACCATTTGTACAGCTAAAAGTAATACAATATTGCAAGTTAACTATTGGTTTCCCTGGTGGCTCAGACTATAAAGAATCTGCCTGCAATGCATGAGACCTGGGTTTATCTCTGGATTGGGACATTCCCCTGTTGAATGGTTACCCACTCCAGTATCTTTGCCTGGAGAATTCCATGGACAGGACCCTGGTGGGCTACAGTCCATGGGGTCGCAAAGAGTCAGACACAATTGAGTGACTAACACTTCAATTAAAAAAAAGAAAATCTAATTCTGAATATACAACACTCCCAGGACATCTATTTCCTTTACAACATTCTGAGTTCACTCTTATTTTCAATGAGACATCAATCACCTCCAATCGCAATGCCCACTTGCCTTTGGATTGGAAGAATCAATATAGTGAAAATGAGTATGCTACCGAAAGCAATCTACAGATTCAATGTTATTCCTTTCAAGCTACCAGTGGTATTTTTCGCAGAGCTAGAACAAATAATTTCACAATTTGTATGGAAATACAAAAAACCTCGAATAGCCAAAGCCATCTTGAGAAAGAAGAATGGAACTGGAGGAATCAACCTGCCAGACTTCAGGCTCTACTACAAAGCCACAGTCATCAAAACAGTATGGTACTGGCACAAAGACAGAAATATAGATCAATGGAACAAAATAGAAAGCCCAGAGATAAATCCACACACCTATGGACACCTTATCTTCAACAAAGGAGGCAAGAATATACAGTGGATTAAAGACAATCTCTTTAACAAGTGGTGCTGGGAAAAGTGGTCAACCACTTGTAAAAGAATGAACCTAGAACACTTTCTAACACCACACACAAAAATAAACTCAAAATGGATTAAAGATCTAAATGTAAGACCAGAAACTATAAAACTCATAGAGGAGAACATAGACAAAACACATTCTGACATAAATCACAGCAGGATCCTCTATGATCCACCTCCCAGAATACTGGAAATAAAAGCAAAAATAAACAAATAGGATCTAATTAAAATTAAAGGCTTCTGCACAACAAAGGAAACTATAAGCAAGGTGAAAAGACAGCCTTCTGAATGGGAGAAAATAATAGCAAATGAAGCAACTGACAAACAACTAATCTCAAAAATATACAAGCAACTTATGCAGCTCAATTCCAGAAAAATAAATGACCCAATCAAAAAATGGGCCAAAGAACTAAATAGACATTTCTCCAAAGAAGACATACAGATGGCTAACAAAACATAAAAAGATGCTCAACATCACTCATTATCAGAGAAATGCAAATCAAAACCACGATGAGGTACCATTTCACACCAGTCAGAATGGCTGTAATCCAAAAGTCAACAAGCAATAAATGCTGGAGAGGGTGTGGAGAAAAGGGAACCCTCTTACACTGTTGGTGGGAATGTAAATTAGTACAGCCACTATGGAGAATAGTGTGGAGGTTTCTTAAAAAATGTTCATTTTTAAATGATTTGACCTTAACAAGGTAAATATTTAGGATACTTTATTCATTGGGAGAGTCCCAGGTTTCACTATACAAAGTAACTGAATTTAAATGTACATGTAGGGATAAACTGCTGCCTTGTGGGACACATTGGCTTTAACAAAATGCCTAGTTTAAATTCATTTACTGGAAGAAGAGTGGCACCTAACTTAATATGCTAAGGAAATAAAAGTCTCATCTCTTGTTTCAGTCATAATATCCCATCTGGTACATATACACTTGAAAGTATGTGCATTCCTCCCCACCACACACACACACACTACAGTATATCATTTTTGACTTTTTTTTTTTCCTTTTGAATGAGAGTAATGTTTTCTGGAAGAAATGAAAGCAGTGAATCAAAATTGTTTAAATACTGTGCCTCCTTCAAGTTATTATGAAATATATTGAAATGATAATGGATTGGGGTCCAAATTCTAAGGAACTGAAAGCTTAGGAAGGAGGTCTGAATATTTGTTGGAAAGAAAGAACTATTAGTATGTCAAGATACAATCAGAGTTGAGGGAAATCTTACTGGGTGTGGTATATCTGAGAAGGTTAATACAACAGTTAACAGAAGGAGGGGAGCCCTCCAGAAGACAACTCAAAGGTAAAATAATTCCAGATTTATGGGCTTTTAAAGATTCACCAAGTGGGAACCCCTCTCACAAGGGTTTGGCAGTTTCATTCTTTCCTACTGTGGGTGTTATGGTTTGCCTGCGAATGAAAACCACACTTTTCAGTTTCTGTTAAATTAGAGAAAGCAGAACAATCTGTAAAATCTACCAGCAAGAGCAAAGCTTGATGGAGAGGCATCTCATGCCAATAATGACAAAGATATATGAAAGCTGGAAGTTCTGTATGCTGTGAATATTGATTATTCATACAACCTGTTCATCATGTTGATGATTAGTACTCCCAGTGCAAGTGCAAGTTGAGGTGCTTTAAAAAGACACTTGGCTGATTAGAAGCACCGGTACTGGTCTCACCCATAGAGAAGAGCAAAACAATAGGAAGAAAAAGTAAAAAAGATAAATCAGATGATAACAATAAATATTTTAGTTCCCTAGGGAACTGAATGGGAACACATGGAGGAACCTGAGATTTCTTGGCCCTCTATAAGCCCTGCATGATATTGCTACCCATCACTTCAACGCTGGATGAGTGGACTTGTGAAAACACACTACTTAAAAACAGTAAAAAAAAAAAAAAAAAAAAAAAAAAAAGTAAAGAATTCGGATGCTGCAAGAGTCCCAATTGGGACACAGTCAGATATATGTTTTTTTCTTACATGAAAGACTATTTTTACCAATCAAAACTGTGCATATTAAGCTGGGCTATGGAACTCGTATAATTCATCTGCAGTATCAAGATAAACATTAACTTCTAAATAGAATTAACTCCTTTCTGTAAGCTAGGCATTACATTAAGTTATAAAAATTGTGTCATCAATTATGAAAATTAAGATGTGGAAATCTTCTTCTGTGTTATCTCCAAGTCACATGTGTAGTTTAGGAATCTGAACTGGCTACTGAAGAGTACTTAGGTGAGGAACTGAGTAATTTAAAACATCTGTGGCTTTGTTTCTCTCTGTTAAGAGAATATTTATTTCAGGGAATTACCATGGGATAAAATGAAATAATAATAGCAAGCACATAGCACTCATAATGTACCAGGCACTGCTCATGTCTTGCCTCATTAAATCCTCAGAAACTCTGTGAGGTGGGTTTCTACTATTATCCTCATGAGCAGATTATAAAATTGAGGCAAAGAAAAGTAATTTCCTCAAGGCCCCACGGTGGTGGTAAAACCTGAATTTGGGAACCCAGGTAGTCTAGCTCCAAACTATGTAGATTCAGCTGCTATATATGTTCTTGTATTAAGAAGGGTATGTAAATTCTTAACACAAATGCCTCATGCAAAGTAAGTTCTCAAGTGATAGCCATTATGATTATTACAAATTAATACTATAGTGTTGACAAGTACTTTGGGCACCTCATGTGAAGAGATGACTCATTGGAAGAGACCCTGATGCTGGGAGGGACTGAGGGCAGGAGGAGAAGGGGATGACAGAGGATGAGACGGCTGGATGGCATCACTGACTTGATGGATGTGAGTCTGAGTGAACTCCGGGAGCTGGTGATGGACAGGGAGGCCTGGCGTGCTGCGATTCATGGGGTCCCAAAGAGTCAGACATGACTGAGTGACTGAACTGAACTGAACTGAATGTTTTGAGAAGTAAAATTTCAGTATAACTTCTGGCTTCAGCTCTAATGTTTACATAAAAAGTATAGAAGTCATTACTATTCACTACTTCAAAGCAAAGGAGGAGAAAAAAGTCTTTGAAAACCCATGACTTTTTCTGCATAAATCAGATGATTGTAGTCACAGGGCAAACCACTGCCCTGAAATCTGGAGAAACAAGCAAACATAGAGTAACTGCTGAGATTTGCTGATTGGAGGAGAACTTCCTGAAGTCATAAACTGGTAGGAATATTTAAGTTAATGAATTACTGTAGGCTAGAGTTCACGAGATAGTTGAATGGCATCACCAACCCAATGAACATGAGTTCAAGCAAATTCTGGGAGAGAGTGAAAGACAAGGAAACCTGTGTCACTGCAGTTCATGAGGTCACAAAGAGTCAGACATGACTTAAGAATTCAACAACAACAACAACATGTTCATTGACTTGAGAGTGAGAAGCTCCTGGGGTTTATGAGAGACTCTCACATTTTCCAGGCTTTTTAATCCAGAGACTTCACCAGATTTTCAACATGAACAGCCAAGAACAGTGTCCCTAATGACACTGGCAAGACAGGGCAAAAGTAACCATCAAAATATGCCCAGAGTGCTCTCCATTACAAATGCCTACTCTACAGGGCTAAAGGTTTTACCAGAGCCTTTTCTTACCTGTTGGAAAGGCATTTCTCAAAATCTATGCCCCTCTAGCTTTCCCATTTCACCTAAGGAACAGGGAAATATGAAATCCTTATGAAGGTCATAGCCTAGGTGTATAGGCCTGCCCCTAAAACATTGAGATAAAAATCAGGATTATAGAATTTGCAAATTCTATAATCTCCTTTTATCTTTCAAACCTCACCACCATACCAACAGAGCTCCACTATAACAGCAGTTGCTTTCACTGCCCCCTCCAAAAGAAAAAAATAAAATAAAATAACTGCAAGACACAGACTCTGTCAGAGGAGCAATTGATGGGGAAGTTCAAAGATTACAAGGGAGACAAAAACAAGACTATCTAAATTTGAAGCCTCTGGTACTTACAGCTATAGTAATCATTAAGCACAGTCCAATGCCCAGCCTTCCCTGGTGGCTCATAGGTTAAAGCGTCTACCTCCAATGCCGAAAACCCGGGTTCGATCCCTGGGTCAGGAAGATCCCCTGGAGAAGGAAATGGTAACCCACTCCAGTATTCTTGCCTGGAGAATCCCATGGACAGAGGAGCCTGGAGGGCTACAGTGCACGGGGTCGCAAAGAGTCGACACTACTGAGCGACTTCACTTCACTTCACTCAATGCCCAGCCAGATTAAAACTTCACACTAAAAAACCTATTTTCCTCAGTTGCTATTAGCCAGCTTTCAATAATAAATTACAAGGCATGTCAAAGGCAAGGAAAACATAGTTAAAATAACAAAGCAAGAATCAGAATCAGATTCATATAAGACACAGCTTTTGAATTGTCAGATGAAGATTTTAACATAGGTATAATTAATATGTAAAGAATTCTAATGGAAAAAGTAAACACTATGCAGAAGCAGATGGGTATTATAAGCAGAGACATGGAAAGAACAAAACAAATGCTACCAAAAAAATGCAACAGAAATGAAAAATGCCTGTGATGGGTTCCATAGTAGATTTAAAACAGCTTTAAATCAATTAGTGAGCTTAAAATATGTCAATGAAACTGCATTCTAAAATGCAAAGAGAAAAAGAAATAAAATGATAAATAATTGAAAATGCAAGAACTGTGGGACAATTTCAAAAGTAAAATATATATATTATAGAAATACTACAAGAAAGAGGGAAGGTTCAGATAAACTATTTCAAATAATGACAGAAAAATTTAAAATTAATATCAGGCACCAAACTACAGGTTAAGAAAGCTCAGAGAACATCAAGCAAGAAAAATATATATGTGTATATATATAATTGTGTATATATACACCTATGCATATCATAACCAAACTGCAAACAACTGAAAGAGAAAAATCTTGAAAGAATGCAGAGAAAAAGAATTATGTTTTTAAAGGAACAAAGATGAGAATTATACTAGACTTCTCTTTAGAAAGGGCTTCCCTGATCACTCAGTTGGTAAAGAATCCACCTGCAATGCAGGAGACCCCTGTTTGATTCCTAAATCAAGAAGATACCCTGGAGAAGGGACAGGCTACCCACTCCAGTATTCTTGGACTTCCCTTGTGGCTCAGGTGGTAAAGAATCTGCCTGCAGTGGGGGAGACCTGGATTTGATCTCTAGGTTGGGAAGTTCCCCTGGAGAAGGGAAAGGCTCTGGTATTCTGGCCTAGAGGATTCCATGGACTGCATAGCCCATGGGGTCGCAAAGAGTCAGACTCAACTGAGTGACTTTCACTTTCACTTTTCACTTTCTCTTTAGAAACTTGCAGGCAAGAAGAGACCAGAGTATGTCCATAAAGTGTTGAAAGAAAAAAAAAATTACAGCACAGTGGATATTCATTATCTAAATATTCATTATGTAGAGTTTTTGAGCAAATTAATCTTAACATGAACATATTTTAATAATTTGAGCACTCATTTATTGTCCCAGTTATAGAGAGAAGCAAAAGGCAAAGGAGACAGGGAAAGATATACCCAACTGAATGCAGATTTTGAAAGAATAACAAGCAGATCCAAGAAAGCCTTTTTTTAAATTTTTTTTTAAATATAAATTTATCTATTTTAATTGGAGGTTAATTACTTTACAATCTTAAGCGAGCAATGCAAAGAAACAGAGTAAAACAACAGAATGGGAATGACTAGAGATCTCTTCAAGAAAACTGCAGATAACAAAGGAATATTTCATGGAAAGATGGGTACAATAAAGGGCAGAAATGGCAAGGACCTAACTGAAGCAGAAGAGATTAAGAAGAGATGGCAAGAATATGCAGAGGAACTATACAAAAAAAAGGTCTTAATGACCCAGATAACCATAATGGTGTGGTCAGTCACCTAGAGCCAGACATCCTGGAGTGTGAAGTCAAGTGGACCTTAGGAAGCATTACTGCAAACAAAGCTAGTAAAGGTAATGGAACTCCAACTGAGCTACTTAAAATTCTAAAAGATGATGTTGTTAAAGTGCTGCACTCAATATGCCAGCAAATTTGGAAAGTTCAGCATTAGCCATGGGACTGGAAAAGGTAACTTTCCATTCCAATCACAAAGCAAGGCGTTGCCAAAGAANATGCAGAGTTCCAAAGAATAGCAAGGAGAGATAAGAAAGCCTTCCTCAGCAATCAGTGCAAAGAAATAGGAAAACAATAGAATGGGAAAGACTAGAGATCTCTTCAAGAAAATGAGATATACCAAGGGAACATTTCATGCAGAGATGGGCTTGATAAAGGACAGAAATGGTATGGATCTAGCAGAAGCAGAAGATATTAAGAGGAGGCAAGAATACACACAACTATACAGAAAAGATCTTCATGACCCAGATAATCACTATGGTGTGATCACTCACCTAGAGCCAGACATCCTGGAATGTGAAGTCAAGTGGTCCTTAGGAAGCATCGCTATGAACAAAGCTAGTGGAGGTGATGGAATTCCAGTTGAGCTATTTCAAATCCTGAAAGATGATGCTGTGAAAGTGCTGCACTCAAAGGGCCAACAAATCTGGAAAACTCAGCAATGGCCACAGGACTGGAAAAGGTCAGTTTTCATTCCAATCCCAAAGAAAGGCAATGCCAAAGAATGCTCAAACTACCTCACAATTGCACTCATCTCACACCTTAGCAAAGGATTGCTCAAAATTCTCCAAGCCAGACTTCAACAGTCCATGAACCATGAAATTCCAGATGTTCAAGCTGGATTTAGAAAAGGCAGAGGAACCAGAAATCAAATTGTCAGCCATCTGTTGGATCATCGAAAAAGCAAGAATGTTCCAGAAAAACATCTACTTCTGCTTTATTGACTGTGCCAAAATCTTTAACTGTGTAAATCACAATAAACTGTGGGAAATTCTTAAAGAGATAGGAATACCAGACCACCTGACCTGCCTCCTGAAAAATCTGTATGCAGATCAAGAAGCAGCAATTAGAACTGGAACATGGAACAACAGACTGGTTCCAAATCAGGAAAGGAGTGCATCAAGGCTTTATACTGTCACCCTGCTTATTTATCTTATACACAGAGAACATCATGCAAAATGCTGGCAGGATGAAGCACAAGCTAGAATCAAGGTTGGCTGGAGATATAGCAGTAACCTCAGATATGCAGAGGATACCACCCTTATGGCAGAAAGCAAAGAAGAACTACAGAGCCTCTTGATGAAAGTGAAAGAGGAGAGTGAAAAAGCTGGCTTAAAACAACATTCAGAGCACTAAGATCATGGCATCTGGTCCTGTCAATTCATGGCAAATAGATGGGGAAACAATGGAAACAGTGACAGACTTTATTTTGGGGGGCTCCAAAATCACTGCAGATGGTGATCACAGCCATGAAATTAAAAGGCACTTCCTCCTTGGAAAAAGTTATGACCAACCTGGACAGCATATTGACAAGCAGAGACATTACTTTGCCAACAAAGGTCTATCTAATGAAAGCTGTGATTTTTCCAGTAGTCATGGATGTGAGAGTTGGACTGTACAGGAAGCTGAGCACTGAAGAATGGATACTTTTGAACTGTGGTGTTGAAGAAGTCTCTTGAGAGTCCTTGGACAGGAAGGAGATTGAACCAGTCATCCTAAAGGAAATCAGTCCTGAATATTCATTGGATGGACTGATGGTGAAGCTGAAACTCCAATACTTTGGGCACCTGATGTGAAGAACTGACTCATTTGAAAAGACCCTGATGCTGGGGAAGATCGAAGGTGAGAAGAGAAGGGGATGATAGAGAATGAGATGGTTGAATGGCATCACTGACTCGATGGACGTGAGTTTGAGTAAACTCCAGGAGCTGGTAATGGACAGGGAGTCAGTCCATGGGGTCACAAAGAGTTGGACATAACTGAGCCACTGAACTGAGTTTTCTTCTGGCTGCTATGCTAAGGACAGTGAGGGGGCAGGACTGAAACCTAGCACTTTTTTTGTTTTCTCCACATATGTTTTGAAGAATTTGCTTTCAGATTGGATATTGGGACTCAGAGAAATGAGTCAAAAATACATTGAGGATTTTTACCCTGAGTAACGGGGAAGAGAGGGAAGACACTGAATAGAGCAGGATTTAGGGAGAAGATTATGCGTAAGTTCCTTGAGCTTGTTTGATATGAGATGTGTATGAGGCAGGCAAATGCACTAGATGTTTGCCATGTCTGACACGTATTATAACTTCCTCAATTGCATGATAAATGGGCGATTTTTTAAAGAAAAAAATATTGACCTAGGTGAACTAGCTGTTCCAGCGAATGCTTAACCAAAAATATATTAACAGATACCTGGTGCTTTGGAGAAGGGCATGGCAACCCACTCCAGTATTCTTGCCTGGAGAATTCCATAGACAGAGGGAGGAGTCTGGCNTATACACCTATGCATATCATAACCAAACTGCAAACAACTGAAAGAGAAAAATCTTGAAAGAATGCAGAGAAAAAGAATTATGTTTTTAAAGGAACAAAGATGAGAATTATACTAGACTTCTCTTTAGAAAGGGCTTCCCTGATCACTCAGTTGGTAAAGAATCCACCTGCAATGCAGGAGACCCCTGTTTGATTCCTAAATCAAGAAGATACCCTGGAGAAGGGACAGGCTACCCACTCCAGTATTCTTGGACTTCCCTTGTGGCTCAGGTGGTAAAGAATCTGCCTGCAGTGGGGGAGACCTGGATTTGATCTCTAGGTTGGGAAGTTCCCCTGGAGAAGGGAAAGGCTCTGGTATTCTGGCCTAGAGGATTCCATGGACTGCATAGCCCATGGGGTCGCAAAGAGTCAGACTCAACTGAGTGACTTTCACTTTCACTTTTCACTTTCTCTTTAGAAACTTGCAGGCAAGAAGAGACCAGAGTATGTCCATAAAGTGTTGAAAGAAAAAAAAAATTACAGCACAGTGGATATTCATTATCTAAATATTCATTATGTAGAGTTTTTGAGCAAATTAATCTTAACATGAACATATTTTAATAATTTGAGCACTCATTTATTGTCCCAGTTATAGAGAGAAGCAAAAGGCAAAGGAGACAGGGAAAGATATACCCAACTGAATGCAGATTTTGAAAGAATAACAAGCAGATCCAAGAAAGCCTTTTTTTAAATTTTTTTTTAAATATAAATTTATCTATTTTAATTGGAGGTTAATTACTTTACAATCTTAAGCGAGCAATGCAAAGAAACAGAGTAAAACAACAGAATGGGAATGACTAGAGATCTCTTCAAGAAAACTGCAGATAACAAAGGAATATTTCATGGAAAGATGGGTACAATAAAGGGCAGAAATGGCAAGGACCTAACTGAAGCAGAAGAGATTAAGAAGAGATGGCAAGAATATGCAGAGGAACTATACAAAAAAAAGGTCTTAATGACCCAGATAACCATAATGGTGTGGTCAGTCACCTAGAGCCAGACATCCTGGAGTGTGAAGTCAAGTGGACCTTAGGAAGCATTACTGCAAACAAAGCTAGTAAAGGTAATGGAACTCCAACTGAGCTACTTAAAATTCTAAAAGATGATGTTGTTAAAGTGCTGCACTCAATATGCCAGCAAATTTGGAAAGTTCAGCATTAGCCATGGGACTGGAAAAGGTAACTTTCCATTCCAATCACAAAGCAAGGCGTTGCCAAAGAATGTTCAAACTACCATACAATTATGCTGATTTGACATGCTAGCAAGGTAATGCTCAAAATCATTCAAGCTAGGCTTCAATAGTACAAGAACTGAGAACTTCTAGATGTACAGGCTGGATTTAGAAAAGGTAGAGGAATCAGAGGTCAAATTGCCAGTATCTTTTGGATCACAGAAAAAGCAAGGGAATCCCAGAAAAACAATTACTTCTGCTTAATTGACTATTTTAAAGCCTTTCACTGTGTGGATCACAACAAACTGTAGAAAATTCTGAAAGAGATAGGAATATGAGTCCATTTTACCTGCCTCCTCAGAAACCTATATGCAGGTCAAGAAGCAACAGGACATGGAACTAGACAAGGAACAATGGACTAGCTCAAAATTGGGAAAGTATTATGTCAAGTCTGTATGTTGCCACCTGCAAAATGCTGGACTGGATGAATCACAAGCTGGAATCAAGATTGCTGGAAGAAATAACAATAACCTTAGGTATGCAGATGATACCACTCTAATGGAAGAAAGTGAAGAGGAACTAAAGAGCCTCTTGATGAGGGTGATAAAAGCTGGCTTAAGACTCAACATTTAAAAAATGAAGATCCTGGCATCAGGTCCCATCACATCATGTATAAGCTCCCCAGTCTGATATTTTGTCATGGCGATCCAAGCACACTAATACATTCTTTCCCAAATCAGCCAGGCTTATTTTGCAATAATGTCTATCCCTGTCTGCTTGACCAGCCTAATTTTTCTATATATTAAATATCACAAAATAGAATGGAAAAGGAATTCAAATTGATTATCAAATGAAATGGTGAACTCTAACATACAAAATTTTAGGAAGCTGATAAAATAAATAAACAACTTAGAAAATTTCTGGAATTAAATTTAAAAGAATGACCCCACAGAGTGTCTACAAAGAAAGTTGCCTGCCACATCAGTAAACAAAGGATGTGGCAAACATCAAGGCTTTGGCTACTGTAGTTACCTGAGATTTTGTAACCTAAGAGGATTCAGATTGGGAAGAAACAAGATACTGGCCCTAGATACCTAAGGTGTGTATCAAAGGAATGATTTCAATAAAGCCAGTCTCCTGTCCATTCACATACATGCATTAAATTCATTAACTTTAGTTATGTGCTTTTTCTTTAGTTAACAGTAGTTTTTTGGCTTTCAGACTACCTAGTTTTGTTGCAAACACTCCTATATATCCTGTCTCCTCCCCTACGTCTTCAGAACAGCCCCCTGTGCTATCCCAGGAGCTGGCTTCTTGGCTTAAGTTCTCATTTTTGTCTGCCAAACAAAACAATTTGCAACTTTTCATTTGTGTATCTCTTTCAGTCAACAAGACCTGGACCTCTAAAAATGATAATAATAATAGACATTGTCTCAAAAGAATGTTTTCCCCTTTTTTTTTTAATGATAAAAACGTGACAAGAAATTTCAAGAAAAGTAGGAGAGTACTTAATTTTACCAAAAGATTAGTCTATTTTCATCAACCATTAATCTGAGGTTATAGTTAAAATATATCTTGTGGTATTTTAATAAGATGTTATCCTCTGACTTTAAAAAAAATAAGCTGGAAATATTTGATCAATTATTTGTTGATGATAAAAGAAGAATCTTACAAATATTTTTTAGAACCTTGCTTCTAAAGAGCATAAGATTTTATGAATTTGAAAAATAAAAATAATTCATGGTATTCTTTCTTATTGCATTATATTTCAATACATTTTGTGGGAGTAATACCAAAATATATGCAGCTCACACACCCTTTAATTTTGCACTGAAAGTGAAAGTGAAGTCACTTAGCCGTGTCCAACTCTTGGGCCCCCAAGGACTGTGAGCCTACCATGCTCCTCCGTCCATGGGATCTTCCAGGCAAGAGTATTGGAATGGGTTGCCTTTGCCTGCTCTTCCATCTTCCCAACCCAGGGATCAAACCTGGGTCTCCCACATTGCAGGCAGATGCTTTACCGTCTGAGCCACGAGGGAAATCAGTTTACTCATTAAGTAAACATTAAACAGTGTCAGACTTTATTTTGGGAGGCTCCAAAATTACTGCAGATGGTGACTGCAGCCATGAAATTAAAAGACACTTACTCCTTGGAAGGAAAGTTATGACCAACGTAGATAGCATATGAAAAAGCAGAGACATTACTTTGCCAACAAAGGTCTGTCTAGTCAAGGCTATGGTTTTTCCAGTGGTCATGTATGTATGTGAGAGATGGACTGTGAAGAAAGCTAAGCACTGAAGAATTGATGCTTTTAAACTGTGGTGTTGGAGAAGACTCTTGAGAGTCCCTTGGGCTGCAAGGAGATCCAACCAGTCCATCCTAAAGGAGATAAATCCTGGGTGTTCTTTGGAAGGACTGATGCTGAAGCTGAAACTCCAATACTTTGGCCACCTGATGGGAAGAGTTGACTCACTGGAAAAGACTCTGATGCTGGAAGAGATTGAGGGCAGGAGGAGAAGGGGACAACAGAGGATGAGATGGCTGGATGGCATCACTGACTCGATGGGCGTGAGTCTGGGTGAACTCTGGGAGTTGGTGAGGGACAGGGAGGCCTGGCGTGCTGCGATTCATGGGGTCACAAAGAGTCGGACAGGACTGAGCGACTGAACTGAACTGAAACATTAAACCAGAAGTAGATTTACCACATTCCTAATGAACCTAAACTTCAGAGCCAGTTGCTCATGTGGACTCTTTCAAAGGTAAGACTCTAGCATTGATTCACATAGTCCTATAATTATGACCATTTTATGGATGGCAAAACCAATACAATATTGTAAAGTAATTAACCTCCAATTAAAATAAATTAAAATAATAAAATGTAAAAAAAAAAGAAAGAAAGAAGTGAAAAAAAATATTCTAAGAATTAAGAATGGTATCTCTTCAAGCAACACTCACCTCTGTCATGTCTCCCCTTGGGTGAGGGAACACTGAAATAGCCATGGGAACCTGTGCTAGCTGGTAGCAGAAGTTGAGGTGGGGATAAACTTTGCATTTAGTAGATGGAACCCCTATCACTTATGGTTAAGGCATCTTGAATCCACTGTATAGGTGGGTATTCCTACGGGCTCTGTGCTGAGTCACCCCTTATCACGTCACAAAGGTTTAGAGATCATGATGGTATACAAATGTGATTCAAGATACTCAACAAAAGAAATATGTAAATAACAGAAGTATGAAAAAGCACAAGGCTGAAAAGATTTTGTTGGTATTTGGATATTCTCTCAGTCCAAAGAAGTATAAAACTGTAACAAGAGTATTCAGTTTTGATCAGCACCTGTATCAGAGCAGAATATGTCAGACATGTACTCAATAATGTACATGATCACAAAACCGTCATGCATTAAAAAAGCAGAATTATGCTAAATACAATTTAATAAAATTCCTATTATTAGGACACAAGCCTACAGCAACAGTATAGAAAGTATGTTTGAAAGATCTCATATACAAAAGAAACCCAATGGAGGTTTCCCAAGTTTCAAAATAATCTTTTAAATCTACATGACATAATCAGTACTTATTTGTGAAACTGAAAGAACCTTTTCTAAACATCGTTATTAATTTAACTTTAATCAACCAGGATAGTGGAAATATTGAATACCATTTTCTCTAAAGAAAATAATAATTCAAAAGTGTTATAAAGAGATAGTTAGAGAATATATAGCCAAAGCCAAAGTGGTAACAAATGATGCCTCTGGCAGTTAATTATAAAAAGAGTTTAAAATTTTTAAAGTGTAACAAATTGCCAGCTTCTCAAATTTATATTATATTGTGATTTCTTTGCTAATTTTAAATAAATATATTGACAGTCATCCTTATTTTGTATCCTTTGTCTTAAAGAGGACTCCCCAAAGTATTCTTATGTCCCATAAAATCTAGATCTACTCCTGTCTATACTGCTGCTGCTGCTGCTAAGTCGCTTCAGTCGTGTCTGACTCTGTGCGACCCCACAGACGGCAGCCCACCAGGCTCCCCCAACTCTGGGATTCTCCAGGCAAGAACACTGGAGTGGGGTGCCATTTCCTTCTCCAATGCAGGAAAGTGAAAAGTGAAAGTGAAGTCGCTCAGTCTGACCCTCAGCAACCCCATGGACAGCAGCCTGTCTATGAGGCAGATTCAATTGCATCTTTACTGAGACTGAAACTCAGAAAAATAAAGCACCCTGCCCTAACTGAGCAGGAAATGAATGTTGAGCCCGGAATTTGATCCCAAGTTTATCATTTTTAAGTCCATGCTAATGCAAAGTGACCAGTCTTCAAAACCCTTCTCAGATAAGGTGAGAGAGGCAATAGTTCTCTAATGGAAAAAAAATGACACAGGCAAGGTCTATCTCTCGAAATCCTCAACCAGCTCCCTACCACCGCCAAAGCTTCCTGCGCTGTGTACATTAAAGGACACTCCAGGCAAAGAAATGCTTTCTATGGGGAATTTTATTGTTTCGAATAAAATAAGTCACAGCATGTGGAAGCCCTTCTAGATGATGTGTACCAAGTCAAACCTTGAAAAGCAGGTAAAACTTAAAAAAAAAAAAAATTTAAAGTTTGTTTTTTTTAATTATTTTTTTTTCCCCCAAATGCCTCTACAGTGTTAAGAATGAATGAGGGACTTTCCTGGCAATACAGTAGTTAGGACTCTTCCACTGTAGTAGGTATACAGGTTCAATCCCTGGAACTAGAATCACACATGCCACATGATGTGGGCAAAAAATTTAAAAAATAAAAAAAAAAAAGAATGGATGAAACTTCAATTCGCACTCAAATGTGCTTCATGTTTTATTAAGTGGAGAGTATTTTGAACTCAAAGACAATCTACTGAATCATAGCCTGTGATGTATTCTGCTCATTTCTCTTAAAGTAATGTGTATCATGATCTACTAATATTGTAATTGCTTTAATTAAGCAGTAAATGATATTCTGGCACTGCATCTTAATTATATATACAAAATGGTAGACTTATTTTGCATGTGTAAACTAACGAGTTAAAGCAAATGCAGATTTTATTCCACACATACAGACTTTTTATTTTCTCTCTAAAACTTCTAGGAACATTATTTAAATAAAATTAATATTCAAAGTGAAGCTTTTAATTAAAAATGAATGTAGACTAAAGTTACTTTGTACCGTAAATATAATGAAAAGTACAATTTTCATATTTCACTGGTATTATCTAAAACAATAAAAGTTCTACTGCTTCTAACTTGTAAACTTAAAAAGGTCTGAGGCAAAGGGCAGAATACTGGATTTAAAACTAGAAATTCTGGCCTTGTATATAATCCTTCATAGATTTATCTTACAATTACAAGCTCTTAACCTTTCTAAACTTTACATCCACCAATTATAAAATGGACATGGTGAGTCTATATTAATGTTGACACCTGAACTATTGTGAGAATCTCGCAATGTGATATGAGAACATAACGTATACTTATTTCTAGGCCATCTTTGAGCTGCTTTATGAGGAAACATACACTAACCTTTCTGGGTTAGCGAACAAAGGAAATACCAGAAAGAGAATTACATCCTTGACACATTCGATCAGAATTATACAGGGAGGAAATGAATGTACAAACAAAAGAAGAATGCTAAATACTTCTTCAGAAAACATTAAGTCCTCCTCTCTTCGCATTTACCAAGGAATCATTAAATTCCAACCATTTTCTTGCACAAAATTGAGTTTTATTTTAGTCAGAAATTAACTTTTCAAAATGTTTTACTGTTGGAAATGAACATTATTCTACTTATTTCCTTTTCTTTAAGTGGTTCTCGTCCTAAATATGAAATAAAGTGAGAAACATACATTCTGTTTCAAAAGATGTGTGTCCTGCCATTAGGGAAAATAGCACTTTGATTGTTCAGAGAGGAACCAGCTAGTCTTCCCTGAAACAAAAAGTCTTCCCAAACCACTCCAAGACCATGTAGAACTTCTCACACATATGTCACAGGATATTACTTTGAATACCCTATCAATCCAACACAACACTTCTCTGTGGCTCAACTTCATCTGGGAAGATCTAGTCTTTATTTCATTGATCAATGATTCTCTTAATAGAGAACAACAACCAACTGAAACCAATTGAGAACTAAAGCAGATGTTTGATCAGTAGACAGGAACTCTACAACAATTATTGTAAATGTATTACGTATGTTAAAAAAAACTTAATTAAAGCTACTGAAGGAGAAAAAAAAAAGCACCCAAATCAAATTTAATATGACAGAAACTACAATGTCTAGTATGCTGGTATAAAGAATACACTGGGTAGCATTAATGCATTAATGGCAGATCAAACACTGTAGGAAAATGATAACTCATGTTGAAAATATGACAATACAAAAGATCTAAAATGACAGGTAAAAAAGAAAATAAGCAGTGAACTGTGGAACAACTTGAAATTTTCTAACATAAGGGTTAGGTTCCAAA
This sequence comes from Neotragus moschatus, assembly GCA_006410615.1. Classification (NCBI taxonomy): domain Eukaryota; kingdom Metazoa; phylum Chordata; class Mammalia; order Artiodactyla; family Bovidae; genus Neotragus; species Neotragus moschatus. The sequence goes on from SJYA01000919.1 coordinate 428,367, forward strand.
CTGGGAAAGGAGTAAGTCAAGATTGTATATTGTCACCCTGCTTATTTAACTTATATGCAGAGTACATCATGTGAAATGCTGGGCTGGATGAAGCACAAGCTGGAATCAAGATTGCAGGGAGAAATATTAATAGCCTCAGATAGGCAGAGACATCACCCTTATGGCAGAAAATGAAAGGAATTAAAGAGCTTCTTGATGAAATTGAAAGAAGAGAGTTTAAAAGTTGGCTTAAAACTCACTATTCAAAAAACTAAGATCATGGCATCTGGTCCCATCACTTCATGGCAAATAGATGGGAAAACAATGGAAACAGTGACAGACTTTATTTTCTTGGGCTCCAAAATCACTGCAGACAGTGACTGCGGTCATGAAATAGAGAGATGCTTACTCCTGGGAAGAAAATCTATGACAAACCTAGACAACATATTAAAAATCAGAGACATCACTTAACCAACAAAAGTCTGTCTAGTCAAAACTATGGTTTTCCCAGTAGTCATGTATGGATGTGAATTGGACCATAAAGAAAGCTGAGTGCCAAAGAACTGATGCTTTTGAACTGCAGTGCTGGAGAAGTCTCTTAAAAGTCCATTGGACTGCAACCAGTCCTTCCTAAAGGAAGTCAGTCCTAAATATTCATTGGANCAGACTTTATTTTGGGGGGCTCCAAAATCACTGCAGATGGTGATCACAGCCATGAAATTAAAAGGCACTTCCTCCTTGGAAAAAGTTATGACCAACCTGGACAGCATATTGACAAGCAGAGACATTACTTTGCCAACAAAGGTCTATCTAATGAAAGCTGTGATTTTTCCAGTAGTCATGGATGTGAGAGTTGGACTGTACAGGAAGCTGAGCACTGAAGAATGGATACTTTTGAACTGTGGTGTTGAAGAAGTCTCTTGAGAGTCCTTGGACAGGAAGGAGATTGAACCAGTCATCCTAAAGGAAATCAGTCCTGAATATTCATTGGATGGACTGATAGTGAAGCTGAAACTCCAATACTTTGGGCACCTGATGTGAAGAACTGACTCATTTGAAAAGACCCTGATGCTGGGGAAGATCGAAGGTGAGAAGAGAAGGGGATGACAGAGAATGAGATGGTTGAATGGCATCACTGACTCGATGGACGTGAGTTTGAGTAAACTCCAGGAGCTGGTAATGGACAGGGAGTCAGTCCATGGGGTCACAAAGAGTTGGACATAACTGAGCCACTGAACTGAGTTTTCTTCTGGCTGCTATGCTAAGGACAGTGAGGGGGCAGGACTGAAACCTAGCACTTTTTTTGTTTTCTCCACATATGTTTTGAAGAATTTGCTTTCAGATTGGATATTGGGACTCAGAGAAATGAGTCAAAAATACATTGAGGATTTTTACCCTGAGTAACGGGGAAGAGAGGGAAGACACTGAATAGAGCAGGATTTAGGGAGAAGATTATGCGTAAGTTCCTTGAGCTTGTTTGATATGAGATGTGTATGAGGCAGGCAAATGCACTAGATGTTTGCCATGTCTGACACGTATTATAACTTCCTCAATTGCATGATAAATGGGCGATTTTTTAAAGAAAAAAATATTGACCTAGGTGAACTAGCTGTTCCAGCGAATGCTTAACCAAAAATATATTAACAGATACCTGGTGCTTTGGAGAAGGGCATGGCAACCCACTCCAGTATTCTTGCCTGGAGAATTCCATAGACAGAGGGAGGAGTCTGGCGGGCTACATTCCATGAGGTCGCAGGCGGACACGACTGAGCAAGTAAACACTTTCACGCTTTCACCTGGTGCTTACTGACACTGATTAGCATACCAGTGCCTGTGGCTATATATATGAATATCCCTTATTATTACTGTGATATCTAACTCTTGAGTAAATTCATAAATAATTTTCATGTTTTCCCTCGCTTTTGAACCTAAAATTAGAGAATGTTCTTTTTCATGTGCTTTGTGTTTTGTGTGTATTATCCAGAGGAGATAGACTGATATCTTTAAGTACTTTCAGCATAAAAGTAGTTATAGAAAAATATTGAAATAACATAATATGGATACAGTTTTACATTGCACTTTTCTATAATTTTAGTAGAATTTTAAACTCATGTATTTGGTATTTCAGTTCAGTTCAGTCGCTCAGTCACGTCCAACTCTTTGAGACCCCATGGACTGTAGCACACCAGGCCTCCCTGTCCATTACCAACTCTCAGAGTTTACTCAAACTCATGTCCATTGAGTCGGTGATGCCATCCAAGTATCTCGTCTTCTGTCGTCCCCTTCTCTTCCCATCTTCAATCTCTCCCAGCATCAGGGTCTTTTCAAATGAGTCAGTTCTTCTCATCAGGTGGCCAAAGTATTAGAGCTTCAGCATCAGTCTTTCCGATGAACATTCAGGGCTGATCTCCTTTAGGATGGACTGGTTGGATATCCTTGTAGTCCAAGGGACTCTCAAGGACTCTCTCCAACACCACAGTTCAAAAGCATCAATTCTTCGGCACTCAACTTTCTTTATAGTCCAACTCTCACATCCATACATGACTACTGGAAAAACCATAGCCTTGACTAGACCTTGGCTAGACAGACCATTTCCTGCTTATGGAGTGAATAAAATTTGGAAAAATACTTTATTCAAGAAACAAATTTCAGAAAGGGGTTTGAAAGATGAGAGCATTTGGGCTGGTGAATCTCTAGGGAAAAGTCAGTTGCAAGTATTAAGATAATATGGTATTAAGTTGCAAAGAGAGGATGACTTATAATAGTAAGTTTTCCATTTATTCTGTTCTCCAAGGGATATTATCAGAAAAGCAATGCATCTGCTCAGTACATTTTTGAAAAGGACTTAATTTTAATTGGTTCCAACAAATGTTTTAAGTTTTTCTCTCTGGTTATTTATTAAAACAGATCAAAAATAAAATGTAGTATTTTTAATTTTTTCAAAGTTTTTAATTGGAGNCATTTCCTGCTTATGGAGTGAATAAAATTTGGAAAAATACTTTATTCAAGAAACAAATTTCAGAAAGGGGTTTGAAAGATGAGAGCATTTGGGCTGGTGAATCTCTAGGGAAAAGTCAGTTGCAAGTATTAAGATAATATGGTATTAAGTTGCAAAGAGAGGATGACTTATAATAGTAAGTTTTCCATTTATTCTGTTCTCCAAGGGATATTATCAGAAAAGCAATGCATCTGCTCAGTACATTTTTGAAAAGGACTTAATTTTAATTGGTTCCAACAAATGTTTTAAGTTTTTCTCTCTGGTTATTTATTAAAACAGATCAAAAATAAAATGTAGTATTTTTAATTTTTTCAAAGTTTTTAATTGGAGGATAATTGCTTTACACGGTTGCCTTGGTTTCTGCCATGCAGCAAGCGTGTATATATACGTGTGTGTGTGTGTGTATACTCTGCCTCTTGGTCCTCTTTCCCACTGCACCCGTCCCACCCCTCCAGGTCGTCACAGAGCACTGAGCTGAGCCCCCGCGTTCTGTAGCTGCTTCCCGCTAGCCATCTGTTTCACGCACGGTAGTGTGTACATGTCAGTGCCACTCGCAATTCCTTCAAATTGGAACATGTTTTGAATTTAAATGTGTTGAATGTTGGAGAAAGAAAAGCCTTAAATGTCGGTGATTCAACCTTGTATTGGTAATAAATGTATTGCTTCTTTCCCATGTTGTTTATTCGCTATAATCATGTTGAGATGGAGAGACTTAGGGCTGGGAAGAACCTTATGGGATCCTCTTACAGACTCATGTGCGTGTGTGTGCTCAATCGCTGTCATGTCTGACTCTTTGTGACTCCACGGACTGTCGCCCACCAGGCTCCTCTGTCCCTGGGGTTTTCCAGGCAAGGATGCTGGAGTGGGTTGCCACTTCCTCCTCCAGGGGATCTTCCTGACCCAGGGATCAAACCCATGCCTCCTTTATCTCCTGCAGTGGCTGGCGGAAGCCCAATAGGATCATATAACCCAGTAGTAATCAAGCATTTTTCTGTGATCTATAGTTATTTTTTTAAGTATATAAAAATATATATATAACCAAGTGCAAGTTTCCCAAAGCTTAAGTGGTTGCCTTTAAATGTGAAACACACTTCAGTATTTTTTATTCTTATTTTAAATACTGCCTTGATCTGAACTTTTGAATAAAAAAAAGAAGGAGTGGATCTTTATATGGTCTATTCTTTGGCATGATGCAGAATCCTTCGAGTGTAATATCCCTAGTTTATCATAAATAGCATAGCCTTTGTTTAATCTTAAATGTAACTTAGTACTGTAATACTTTAAGACATTTAATGTGTTGGTGTCTTGCTGATTAAATATGGAGCCCCCTGAGCAGCCTGGTGGGCAGTTATCAGCAATAGGGCTTCTCTTTTTGACCCAGATTATAGCAGGCTGAATGGTAGATCAGTACTGGGCTCTGCAATGGGAATTATAGCGATGCTTTTCAGGTACTTAGAACAGAGGAATTACACATGGCCAATTTTTGTCTTCTTCACCAGACATTCTTACCTGTTTAATACATGGCAGATAGGTGTGTACATTTTGTACAAATCCATCAGAAATACAGTATTAACTCAGGCCTCTGTTAACACCTTATAATTGAAGTGCAATATGAGAGTGCACTATCTTGAGATTTCTTTGATATGCAAGTCATCTGATGACAGTAACCTCTCTTCTTTTTAATATTCCTACTATTTGAAGAGATACATGAATGATCTGATTAGCTTTGCATAAGTATTAGAAGGTGGAATAGCAGAAAAATAAGGCAAGAAGAGAGAAAGTGAAGAAAGTTGGAATCACTTATTTAGATACGTAAACCAATAATATTGATGCAGAATTGAAAGAGGGAAGATTTTTTTTTTAATGCAAGAAACATGAATTGATGACTGACTATTCCAAGAAGTGACTATGTGCAACCAGATAGTCTCAAGTTATTCTTCAAAGAAAACAAAGAATATTTCCAGTTATTACTCAGTTTGACAGTGTCTGTAACTTCTTCTCACATATATAATTTATTTTAAAAATGAGCGTGAACCGATATTAAAAGAACTATCCTTTTGTCTATTTCATTAAACATCTCTGAAATTCTGTTCTTTCATGCAAAAGAATGGTTCTCTCTGGTCTTTTGATGTCATGTGGTCAGTGTAGCTGGTGACCATATAGTTTATAGTTATTGGTCATTTCTCCTCACTTTGCCATCTTCCCAGACTGTAATTCTTTGACCAGCCAGAAGCTCCTGTGCGTAATGTGAGCTTGTAACTTGATCTGAACTCTTAGAAGACACTATGGTTTCCTCTAGTCAGCCCTGAATATTACTAACCTGATCCTATAGGTATTGAAGCTAATCTAAAGTCAAGTTTAGTCAAGTTTAGACTTAGAAATCAGATGGGAATTTGAGAATAAGGATGCAGGTCATGGTCAACAGAATTGATATGCTCTGACTTTCAAGGATTGATCTTGTGTTCCAATGGGTTTTTGTGTGTACAAATAGAATAGTTTTAAATTTTACATGGATGGCATTCCCCATTGAATTTTCATGTAATAATTATATCTACTTTTCTCAATAAGTCCTTAATTGTAGTTCCTTTGTCCTAAGTATTAGTGATGAATTGCTTTTAACTGCAATATAATGTTAATTGTTGTTGTTTAGTCCCTAAGACATGTCTGACTTTTTTGCGACCCTGTAGTCTATAGCCTGCAAGGCTCCTTTGTCCATGGAATTTCCCAGGCAAGAATTCTGGGGTGGGTTGCTGTTTCCTTCTCCAGGGGATCTTCCTGACCAAGGGATCAAACTCACATCCCTTGCATTGACAGGCAGATTCTTTACCACTGAACCACCAACAAAGTCCTAAATGTTAATGCTAAGTGTACAGAGATTTGCCTGTCACTTCAGAAAAAAATTTGAAATTTTATTAAAATAAATTTTGAGAGACTTCCCCTGGCAGTCCAGTGGTTAAGACTCTGTGCTCCTAATGTAGCAGGTACTAGTTTGATCCCTAAGATCCTGCATGTTATTACACAGTAAGCAGCCAAAAAAAAAAATTTTTTTTAATTTCTGGTTTTAAAGTTATTTTACTTTTGAGTACTGAATAATGGCTTATTTTTCTTTTATTAATGAGGCATATTGCTCAGAATATTGTCTAAATACATAATTCAAGCAGCCTTAGAAATTTACGTGTCCAGTATCTAAAATTAGAATAAACTATAGTTTGCGTCTGATCAGTTTGCCTTTGACAGCTAAATTAAACCTCCAAATGTTTTATACCCAAACTTTTAAAGTTTCTTGTTAAGACAAGTGGAAAAAAATCAGTTTATGACTGGTATATGACTATTGACTTTGACAATAATAACGAAATATCTGTATATCTTTATCTGCTTTCCTTTTTTACTTAATTAAAAATAAAATAAATTATACATGGATTCATATTTCAAAGAAACAGAGTGTATTTTTCAAATCCATACAACCTAAATTAATATTTTTATCCTGGGGCGATTTTTAAAATAATGCTGTTTTCACAAGTGCTGGGGAAGATGCAGAGTAACTGGGTCACTCATACATTGTTGTTGGGAATGTAAAACGATCCAGCAACTCTGGGAAACAGTTTGATAGTTTCTTCAGAAATATGCAACTGTCATATAAACCAACAATTAAAATTATAATCCAGGGCATTTATCCTATAGAACTGAAGACTTAGGGTCACACAAAACATACACACAAATTTTCACAACAGTTGTTTACAAAAAAACAAAAACTTAAGGGGGGGCGGAGCCCAGATGTCCTTCTATGGTTGACTAACCATGGCACATCCATAGAGTGAGCAGTAAAAAGGGATGCGCCGTGGATGGACACAGCAACCAGAAAGTGAAAGTGGTTCAGTCCTGTCCGACTCTTTCTGACCCCAGGGACCATACAGTCCATGGAATTCTCCAGGCCAGAATACTGGAGTAGGTAGCCTTTCCCTTCTCCGGGGATCTTCGCAACCCAGGGACTGAACCCAGGTCTCCCGCATTGCAGGTGGATTCTTTACCAGCTGAGCCACAAGGGAAGCCCGAGATTACTGGAGTGGGTAGCCTATCCCTTCTCCAGTGGATCTTCCAGAAACAGGAATTGAACCAGGGGACAACCACCAGAGAATTATGCTAAATGAAAATGACAGTCCCAGAAAGTTACATACATTATTTCACTTTTGTTTCATTCCTGAAATGATTAAACAGTACAAATGGGAAAGAGATTAGTGGTTGGCTGGGCTTAGGAGGGCCTGAAGAGAGCAACAGGAGTGATCCTTAAATTTGTTTCTGTATCCTGACTGTATCCATGTCAACGCCCTGGCTGTGATACTGTGCTATAGTTTTGCAAAATGTTACCTTTGGTACATAGGAATGAAAGCTAACATAATTTACATAGCAAATTGTCTAAAAGAAAATTTAATTATAAAATTTAAAAATGGTGTTTTATTAAATGTATCACTCGTCTTATAAGAAAGATTAAGAAAAACAAAGCATTTATGCAGATTTGCCTTCAGTGTTCTAGAAATGTTGCTTTTATTTTGTATTTGGTTTTCGGTGCTTCTTTGTTTTGTATTTGTGAAGTTGGCTCTCTAGAAATGACAAGCTTTGCCGTAAGAGCTGAGAGTAATGGTTGAGCTCAAATTTCCTTCTAGAGTAGTGCCATTTGACTGCTATAATATCTCAGCCTAATAAATATGTCTTTAAATTAGCAAATGAACTAAATATTGGCGTCCCCATTTTTGATAGGGGCTTCCCTGATAGCTCAGTTGGTTAAGAATCCTTCTGCAATGCAGGAGACCTGGGTTTGATCCCTGGGGTGGGAAGATCCCCTGGAGAATGGAAAGGCTACCCACTCTAGTATTCTGGCCTGGAGAATTCCGTAGACTATACAGTCGGACAGAGTTGCAGAGTTGGACATGACTGAGCTACTTTGACTTCAAACTTTCACTTTTTTGAGAAGGCTTGGTGCCTTGCATGGCCGAACTTAGCTAATGCTTGCTCTAGTCATGAAATATATGTAATTAACTGCCAGTAAGACTATAAAAAGTATCTGACTTACAAGCTGTCATTTTTGCACCCCAGTATGTGAGACAAATCTACACCCTCAATCCTTGCAACAGAGAGAACTAAAAATGCAGAACTCCCCTCATTTATAATGAGGACTGTTGCTCAGAACTGACAAACAATGACTATGAGGATGCAATACAGTCTGTTCTGTATGAATGACTCTTTTAGTATTATGATAGCATTGGCAGTATTGCCCTACTATGTTTAGTTTTAGGGATTTATAATATCATTCAAGAGAGAGAGGAAAAGTAATAGGCTTTGGGTCAGCTAAATTTGGAGACATTTTAGCCTCAGAAGCACCTTTTCCACCTTTATAGATCTCCTACTTAATGCCTTAGAATTTAAATGTTTATCCTGGATAACTATTACACTTGTTTTTACCAAAGGGTTCCTCAGGAGGCTCAGTGGTAAAGAATCCACCTGCCAGTGCAGGAGATCCAGGCTCAGTCCCTGGGTCAGGAGGATCCCCTGGAGAAGGAAATGACAACCCACTCCAGTATTCTTGCCTGGACTAAATGCACACTCTCTGTGCCAAGGAAAGAAAAACTGCTGAAAGAATGATTATAACCTTTTTTCTCAAATACCTTTCGCACTAACTTCTTTAAAGTGTCTTTCTAAAGGCATCTTAGGGCAGAGTGTGATTAGGTTGGCTATGTGCACCCGCACGTGCCGCCTGTGGCGACAGCATAGAGCGGTCCTAGCAAGAACCCCCGGGGCAGCCTGCCTCCTTGTGCGGCAGCTGCGGTGCTCTCACGGCTGGCTCTGCAGTCAGTCTGGGTTGCCAGCTGTGGTGAACAGAACATCCCATAATTCCTCTGGTGTGGAAAGGAATTGGGTTATTTATGTAAGCTTTTGTAAAAGTAAATACGATTTTCAACCCATGAGAAACTATTAAATAGGAAAAAGGGATAAAAGAATGGATACTTTTGACCGGCAGAGAAGCCTTGAGAGAAAGAGAGATGTCTGACTGTGCAAAACAGCTTCTCCAGGCTCTCAAACATATCGTCAATAACAAGAGACTAATAGTTGAAGAGCTAGAAGTTTTAAAAGGAACAAACCCTTCCTCAAAGCATTTATACACATATGGCACATCCATGTGAAGACTGTATGACATAGTTTGCTTAATAAATGAGAATTATAATTTCATTTAGTTACATGTTTTTAGTTCTTTATTTTTAAAGGGTAGTGGAAGGAAGGAAAATCATAACGAAGGAATAAAGGAAGGAATAAAGAAAATGTGTATTTATCCCATGTAAAGATAATGCCAGTTTCTTTTGTTTCCTGCTGTATCAGTAGCAGAATTCATTCACAATTAATCTCACTTGGTCAAATGGCTGGTTAGAAATAGTAGAGATTATTTTAGAGTTGTATGATGCAAAATGATTGAACTTTATCACGTGGTTTATTTTTAACCATTATCATGTGCTTCCTGACAAAATGCTTTGGTGAAACTGGTTTTGACCCCGTATAATGTAAGTTTGATGATCAGGCTTGAGCAACTCTTGACTTGTTCAAAAAGTGATTCACTTCCAAATGATAATTATATCCAGGTATTAATAAGGTAGTGGTAATCTAAAATTTTATTCTAGATATAACCAGAAATTAGTATTGCTTCTCCACTTGTCCCTGAAATTTCTACCTCTGTAGCCATACCATTATTTGAACATACACGTGGGACTCTGTTCAGTGTTATATGACCGCCTGAATGGGAGGGAATTTGGGGGAGAATGGATACATGTATGGCTGACTCCTTTTGCTGTTTACCTGAAACTCTCAAACAACACTGTTAACTGGGCATACCCCAATAAAAATTTTTAAAAGTTTTTAAAAATTAAATATAAAAAGCCCCACATATTGTGTTATAGCTACTCAATGAGGGATCTATACAACTGTGTCAAATAAGAAAATCAGTGAGTTATCACCCATGGTGTGGCTTTCCTCACTGTGCTGAATGACTATGAGCGGAAGACTCATCATTGAGCCAAACTTTTGATTTTCTTTGGCAGAATAAATTTAAGCAAAGGTAGTAGGCAAATTAAAAACAGATGACTGAGATGTAAGCACACAGCAGTCTTCACCTCCTTACCTTTGTCACTCCGAATTTATGGATGAAGCTTGTGATCTCTGATATTGCCAGTTAAAGTTACAAGAGAATTGCACATTTGTCATTTTGTTTCAGACATATATAGGTATACTGAGCTTTGATTTTGTTTTAGATATTTATAGGTACACTGAGCTTTGATGAAAATGTTATCCAAAAAGAGGGAAGAATGCATAGTAAATGCTCAGAACCGATTTTAAGAAAGACCGTCTTCTATTTGCCAAGTCTGTGCGGGATGCAAAGACTTTTTAAAATATGATTCCTGTCTGGTAGCGTTGATGAGAAAGAAATTCTGCGTACTAAAGAAAGGACAGATATTCGAGTTTGTCAATAAAAATAAAATAGGCTGCGTCCTTCAATTCAAAGGTGACACGATGAGAAACAAGGTAAGAGGGGCGCTGCAGCACGTTTACCTTCCATGTGCTCAGGAGACAAGTAGAGGAGCTGAGCTGAGCTGAGCTGAAGGGGCCACCCTCCCAGGTGCCGGTCATATGGGCCCCCTTCTCATGTTCGTGATGATAGAAAATCCACAGTTTACAAGTGATAACCCACAATTATGGATGAATAAATGCCTCTCTTTCTTTACTCTGGAGAAATTTCTGGAGAGGGATTCAGAATAGACTTTAATAGTGGGCCAAGGATGATATCTTCAGGGGATGAAATTGGATTGTAAAGAATGGCTTGGGAGTTTCATGAGTACTACAAACTCCCTTTGTGGCTTACTGCGGTTTGTATAACAATGTGTGTCCTACTGAAACCACATTTTCCATATGGCGGTCATCACTGCACCAGGATCATACTAAGGACAAGTCACAATATTAATAGATGTTCTGATCCTTTTGTGGTGACTTTTGAAAAGCATTGTGTCCTGAGTTGGTTGTTTTGCCTGGCCTCTGTTGCTCTCAGTGAAAGCCAAGCTACCCGAAGTGATTGTATAAATAGGAAGAATTTACCATCTATGGAGGTGAGTTGGGGGAGTCAGGGGGCTTATTTGAAATAAGTAGAAGGAAGAACAGTACAGGAGTTTTACCTGTGTATGTGCTGCTGCTAAGTCACTTCAGTCGTGTCCAACTCTGTGCGACCCCATAGATGGCAGCCCACCAGGCTCCCCCGTCCCTTAATTTTCCATTGAATTTTTAAAATTATTTGTAACTATCTTACATAAAAAGAAGACTCAAGAACCCTTGATGTGTTACTTCAGGGGTTCAACAGCATCATCAAACTCCCATCTTTTACCCCGGCTCACTGTCTTTGTTCTCAGACTGGCATGGTTCAACTTCCTACATGCAGACATGGTAATGTATCCTGGAAGATACTGTACCGTTTCTCTGTTCTTACCTGGAGAATCCCAGGGACGGGGGAACCTGGTGGGCTGCTGTCTATGGGGTCACACAGAGTCAGACATGACTGAAGTGACTTAGCAGCAGCAGCCACACAGGTAAAACTCCCGTACTGTTCTTCCTTCTATTTATTTCAAATAAGCCCCCTGACTCCCCCAACTCACCCCCATAGATGGTAAATTCTTCCTATTTATAGAAGATCACTTAGGGTAGCTTGGCGGGTTATCTTGCAATAAATAATGAGCACATTTAAATTCAAAAGAGAGAAACTTTAGCCCTGCTAAACTTTCTGAATATTTAGCTCTCTGAAAAATTTAAAGTATTAATTTGAGGAACTAGTTGATTATCTTATTAAAAGTTCTAGCTGTACATTTTTTTAAAACTTTAAACTTTTCCCTTTGTATTAGAGTATAGGCGATTAACAATGTTGTGGTAGTTTCAGGTGAACAGTGAAGGGACTCAGCCATACACGCACGTGTATCCATTCTCCCCCATCTAGCTTTATATTTTTGACTGATGACTTGTTAAATGGATTTTGGTGACTTGACTTTAGAAGTAGTGTAATAAAAAAAAGACCTGCTTTGACAGGTTAGCTGGGGAGTGCTATATAGAAATTCCCCAGAAAAAAAGGGGTGAGCAGAGGCAAGAAGACCACTCACTAGTCTTCTGAAGACCTGAACTACTGCTGCTGCTAAGTCACTTCAGTCGTGTCCGACTCTGCGTGACCCCATAGAGGGCAGCTCACCAGGCTCCCCCGTCCCTGGGATTCTCCAGGCAAGAACACTAGAGTGGGTTGCCATTTCCTTCTCCAAGACCTGAACTAGGATGATAGCAAAGGGAATGGCAAGGAAGAGGCTCTCAGAGGTCAAATGGCCTAAAGCCTGTTAACTTTGGACGTACAGAGATATAGCAATTATTTACCTTTAGTTTTCACATAGCAATATGCAAATTATTTTACCTTTATTTAATATTCTCAACCTTTCTGAAAAGTATAGGTATTGTTATCTTTGCAAGTTAATTAATTTGCTTAAAGTCACGCAGTTAATAATTATCAGAATCAGAACTTAAACCTAGGATCTGTGTGAATGCAAGCCCTGCTAATAACGGATTCTGACTCATGAGAGGCTAAAATAGTGTTGCTCACATTTTAATTTAGGAGACAGATGCCTGTTCAATGCCTGGCTTAAAGTTGATTGTTGGCATATATATAACACAAACTGTCTTCTCTTTTTCCTGTTTTCTTCTGTTTTAGTGCGACTTCATGACAGCATATCAGAAGAGGGCTTCCATTACTTGGTGTTTGATCTGTAAGTACAGCATACTTTGTGTTTGGGTTGTTTTTTTTTTTTTGCTATTTATTTGAAGATTTTGAATTAAAGATCATTTTTTCTCCAAGTAGGAGTCCAAATTAATGACCTGATAATATTTTCAAATGTAATTTGTATGAAAAAAGCTGAATACTCAGCATCGTTTATTTAAAATTTAAGCTAATATTCCTAAGGGAAATAGTTATGAGTGTTTGCTTTGGGATTGTTCATTGTGATCTCATAAGTAGTTCTCAGTTTACAATGTACAATGTAAATCGAGTGTACAGTGATGCACCTCAGTGTACATAAACATAATTTTCCATTGAATTTTTAAAAGTATTTGTAACTATCTTACATAAAAAGAAGACTCAAGAACCCTTGAGATGTGTTACTTCAGGGGTTCAACAATATCATCAAACTCCCATCTTTTACCCCGGCTCACTGTCTTTGTTCTCAGACTGGCATGGTTCAGCTTCCTACATGCAGACATGGTAATGCATCCTGGAAGATATTGTACCGTATTTTTTTTTAAGAATGAACAATTCATCTAGTAAACCTTCCATTTTTCACCTAATGGGCCAGGACGAGGTCACGTGCCTGCCCCTCACCAGTCACTGGCAAGAAGAATGGAAACACTAAAATTTACTTACACTAAGAATTAGAGACCAAGGTTCTATCAATAAGAATAAAGGGAAAACCATGTTCTTGGGGAGCAGTCCATAGCATCCCACCTGGCTGAATGGGATATAGTGAGACAGGCCACACACAATACTTCTCGGGGTTAAATAAGAATACACTTTCTGAAAATCAGATTGATACTCCAAATCAAAAATGTCCATATTGTATAACTTAGTAATTTTGGTTCTTGGAACAATGTCCATGAAAACTGTTACTCTAAATTCAGATAAAGCTTGAAAGATATTTATGCATTGTTCTTTATAGGAGGCTGGGAGGAGGGGGAAGAAACCAACTTAAGGATCCAATAATGGAGAATCAGTTTTCTTAATTACAGTGTATTCATATGATGGACTACTCTCTAGCATTTATTGTGATATTTGGGGAATAGAAAGAAAAAAATATTATTTCATCTAAAATGTGTCTAATGACAGGTTAATACTAGGTTTGGTTAATTCAGTCCTCCAATGATGTCTTTAAGAAACCAAGTTCATTCCATCTTTCAGTCTGTTGATTTTGGTTTGTGGGTTTATCCTCACTCTCAGATACCTGTTACGTTCTCACGTTTGGTGCCTCATTTTGGCTATCATGGTGACTTGCGAAGGCAGGGGGGAAAAAAGGGAATATTAATCCCATTCATATATTTTTATTTATAGGGAAAAACCTTTCCCAGCAGTCCCTCAGAAGATATCTGATAGTGCATTATTGTTTAGAATTGCTTCTGATGCACATATCTGAACCAAGTAGTAGTAAAGGGGATAGAATAACAGCAGTTGGCATTGACCAACCATAAGTTCAGTCCATAGCAGGAAGGGAAGTCTTGCTTATTGGGGATAGGAAACCAGACATGTCTGCTGTTACTATGAAATGTGTTGCAATTATTCTTCAATGTTTAAAGTTTTAAGAGGAGAGTTATCAACAATTCTCATCAAAATGCTTTTCTAGTAAGTGAGATTAATAAACTAGTTAAACACAGTCCAGTAAGTAGCATCAAGCTTTAGAGACAACTGGAAAACAATAGTTAAAAGTATAGATGTTCAGTGAGTAAAAAGAGATTATAACAGATATAAATAAATAATCCTCTATTTAATTGTGGTATTCTAGGGAGAAGAAAAGTAAGTAGCTTTAGAAAAATGTACATTTAAAACATAGTTAAGAAAAGTATGATCTGAAAGATATCAATGAAATACTTATGGAAAAAACTGGAAGTTACTTTGCCAATCAGTTCCAAGATAAAATAACTACTTAAATTCCTAAAGATGGAATGTTCTCTGTGTTTGTCCTTTTGATGATGGTTTTGGCAGTGTGGTACTTGTGCATACTTCCTGTGGAATGTCAGCTATTCAGAATCTAATGGGAAGTTCTATTTTTATAGGTGTGTTGAGGCTTCTTCTCGTGGAATACTTTTCTAAAAAGCACAACAGAAAGGGCCACGAGTACTTAAGTTTCTTTTTGCTATTATTAATTTAAATTTTTTAATTCAAGTATTTGTCCATAGTTTCCAACTACAAAGTATTAACAGTTCAGTCTTGCAAATAGACTCAGGAATCAGTGGGAAAGGATTTCATGAAAGTGAAGGTATCTTCACAGCAAAAAGTTAACTGCTTGATTTTTTTAGAATCATATTCCTCAAGGTCTGTCCCTGGCATGGTTTTTAGGCATACCTCAGCAACTCCGGGAGGCAAGAGATGTGGGTTTATCTGAAATCTAAGGGAAGGTAAGACAGTGGAGTAATGGAGCTAGAACTCTAGTCTTCAGGGAGGGGCCTACAGGCAGAGCCATTGGCCTTAGGAAATAGAGCAGATCCAGTCCATTTCTAGGACTGATGGCTAATAAGGCTTTGACAAGGGCAGTCATTTGACTATGACTTATATATTTCAGGAACTGCATGTCAGAAAAGATCTGTATTGTGTGTTTGGTGGGTGAATATACACAATGAAGTATAGACACATCACACTCTTAAATAAATATTGTAAGAGAATAATTACATTAAGGCTTACTGGAAAGCCTGCTGACCCAGAATGGAAAGATTTAAGTTTCAGGCTCAGAGCTACCTGGGGCTAAACATTTTACATTCTTTTCTCTAAGCTTCATTTTTCTCAAATAGAATGAGGCCATGGGACCAGATGAAAAACTTGTTAGACATTTCTTAAGTTCTTTTCTATTCTATGAAGCCAGAATGCTTTTTGCATCCATTCGAGATTTCTGGTAGAATTAATGGAACTCCTGATGCCATTTTTAAATATTAGAAAGTTTCTTACAAGTCTTAACTATTGGAGAAAAAAAGTATCATTGCATCTTTAAAAAGAACAGTTTTTTCCCCCAGCAAACACACATCTTGGTATGTGAAGTACTTTTTTCCCTCTCTTTTAAAGCATTTGTGTTTTTGTCCCCAGATAAGAAATTCTATTTATTAAATATGTGGTAGATGCCTGCTAAGAGCAAGAGACTTTGTCTAATGCTTTAGAGAGGAAGAGAGCAGTGTTTTTGAGCATTTTAAAATAAATGCTCCATTTAGATAAATTCAAAAAGAAATACTCTGAGAGAATCTGCTGGGCCTCCTCCTCCCACCCCATTTTATCATATATGTACTCGTCTGAAGTCCTGGTCAAGTTGCATGTTTTGTGGTTATTAGGAAAATGTGTATATTTTTCATTTTTACAAATTTCAAATTACAGTGCTAAAATTTTTCAAAATACACTCCTTATAGTGGGGAACTGAGTGAACACTTGGTATGTGGTCACTCTGCACCAGGCACTGCAAATAAGCTGATTGAAGGGAAGGTGAATGACCACTTTTTGCCTTCCAAAAAACACAACTAAATATTCTAGCATTTTATCACATACTAGAATATTTTGGTTATATAACCAACAGGTCAGCAGAATTTACAACACACACACACACAAATATAACGAGTTTCATAGTGTCTGTTAAAACATTTGGTATGTGCTCCTAGTCACTTGGTCATTTTTAGGGTAATTTGGTAAAATTCTATTATGCTGATAAGACTCTCCAGTATTTCACAAGTCATGTATTTTCCATTGATTATTACTTCTTTTGGAAGGTAGAGGGCTAGTTTAATTTTTTTTTTCTGAATACCATTTGTTTTTATTCACAGAAAATTTTATCTGCCTTAAAACCTACTAAGCATAATATTTCCTTTAATTTACATCTCTAGAACACTGTAGATAACAAGCAACAGTAGCAAAATAATTTCACACTCATATCAAAATGTGAAAGCAAACTATGAAAGACTATTTTCTGTTGTAAAACAGTACTTGAGAACAAGTCTCTAAATGCCCTGTCAAGAGAAAGAAAATAAATCAATACTTATAGCATAGGATGCCTCGTGCCATAATACAGTGCTGCATACACAGATTGAAGAGAAGAGAGAAAGTGTTGAACCCTGGTCTACTAACATCCAGGTAGACGATAGTAAGTCCCTGAAACATGTAAGGTGTTGGTAGAAATAAAGTAAAAAGGTACTGTGGGCCCTCCATATCCTAAGGTTCAACATCCACAAATTCAACCAAACTTAGATAAGAAAGCAAAACTTGAATTTATTGCAGCTGGCAACTATAAGTATTTGCATTTTATTAGGTATTATAAGTAATCAAGAGGTGGTTTAAAATATAATGGAGAATACATGTATAGTATGGCACTTCCCAGGTGGCGCTATTGGTACAGAATCCACCTGCCAATGCAGGAGACATAAGAGACGTGGGTACACAAGAGACACAGGTTTGATCTCTGGGTCGGGAAGATCCCCTGGAGTGGGAAATGGCACCCCACTCCCGTGCTCCTGCCTGGAAAATTCCATGGATAGAGGAGCCTGGCAGGCTACACTCCATGGACCGCAAAGACTCAGATGCGACTGAGCACGTGCATATAGTATAAGATCATTCTATATCGTTTTATGAGGGGCTTCCCTGGTGGCTCAGACGGTGAAGAATCTGCCTGCAATTCAGGAGACCTGGGTTTGATCCCTGTGTTGGGAAGATCTCCTGGAGAAGGGCATGGCAACCCACTCTAGTATTCTTGCTGGGAAATTTCTGTGGACAGAGGAGCCTGACAGGCTACAGTCCATGGGGTTGCAGAGTTGGACATGACTGAGCAACTAACACAAGGAAAAGTAAGATGTCATTTTATATAAGAGACTTGAGCATCCTCAGATTTTAGTATCTGCTGGGAATTCCCACAGATCTTGAGGGATGACTGTAAAATCTATCTGAAAATATTTTTTAGAACAAAGTTGAGTCTGTGGAATTTTCTTTTAGTTGGCAGTTTATATGCAAGACACAGTCAGTCGACTTAAAATGGAGGGTATTTTAATGACAAGGAAACTCTGGATGCTGTAAGTTATTGCATTTCTTATTTGTTTTCGAAACAGAATTGTGTTTAAATCAAAACATATTGGCAATTATTAAAATGAAATTTAATGTCCATTCCAGCAGAAAGCTATAATTCTAGAACTGTAGAAGTTCAGTGATGGGAAAATACAGTCTTCACAAAGTTATACTAAATAATTTCAGTGTTCTATTTCTTGGAGAATTAATAAAATGGTAATGATTTTGTNGGAAACTCTGGATGCTGTAAGTTATTGCATTTCTTATTTGTTTTCAAAAACAGAATTGTGTTTAAATCAAAACATATTGGCTATTATTAAAATGAAATTTAATGTCCATTCCAGTAGAAAGCTATAATTCTAGAACTGTAGAAGTTCAGTGATGGGAAAATACAGTTTTCACAAAGTTATACTAAATAATTTCAGTGTTCTATTTCTTGGAGAATTAATAAAATGGTAATGATTTTGTTCCAAGCATACCCTGCTTTCTTACTTTGCTTTATTGTGCTTCACAGAAAGTGCATTTTTTACAAATTGAAGATTTATGTAGCCCTGCATCCAGCAAGTTCATCAGTCTCATTTTTTTCAAACAACATTTATTTACTTTGTATATCTATGCCACATTTTGATAATTCTCACAATATTTCAAAACCCTCCACCAGCAAAAGAATTATGTCTTGATGAAGGCTCAGGTTAGCATTTTTAAGCAATAAAATACTTTTTAATTAAGGTATGCGCTTTCTTTTACGACATAATGCTATTGGATACTTAAAAGACTACAGGATAATACGAACATAACTTTTACTTGCACTAGGAGACCAAAAAACTCATGTGACTTGCTTTACTGTGATATTCGCATTATTGTGGTGGTCTGAAANCCATTTTTTTCAAACAGCATTTGTTTACTTTATATATCTGTGCCACATTTTGATAATTCTCACAATATTTCAAAACCCTCCACCAGCAAAAGAAGTATGTCTTGATGAAGGCTCAGGTTAGCATTTTTAAGCAATAAAATACTTTTTAATTAAGGTATGCACTTTCTTTTACGACATAATGCTATTGGATACTTAAAAGACTACAGGATAATACGAACATAACTTTTACTTGCACTAGGAGACCAAAAAACTCATGTGACTTGCTTTACTGTGATATTCGCATTATTGTGGTGGTCTGAAACAGCCTGCAGTATCTCAGGTGGTATGCCTGTGCATTTTTTAGGAAAAAACAAAAAACATTTTAAATGACTGACATCCTGTACTTTCAATAGAAAGGGGTAGAGACACTCATATCCTTATGATTCCTTTCTGAATAAAAGGCTAAAAACACTCAACTTTTCTCATGTATTATGGTGCCGCTCCAAGGTGGCAAACTCAGCCCTTTCACCACACGTCATAATTCTTTAATGTTAACAGACACTATGAGTTTGTGTGGAATAAGATGCAACCTCGTTTCATGAGTACATTTTAGTTGACAACATACAGGAGGAAGGAGGCTCTTCAAATGAATATCATCTGATGCTTCTTTAGAATTGTTGTCAGAGATAATTATGTTAAATTCCAAAGGACTAATCGCTGTTTCATTTGTTTACTTTAGTTAATTTTCATTCTTCAATGTAAATCTGGATTTTCTTGAGACTATATCAATTCCCATATCTGTCTTTATAAAGTAGGAGAAAACATTATTCAATTTAGGGCTTTTGGAAACTTNTTCTTTAGAATTGTTGTCAGAGATAATTATGTTAAATTCCAAAGGACTAATCGCTGTTTCATTTGTTTACTTTAGTTAATTTTCATTCTTCAATGTAAATCTGGATTTTCTTGAGACTATATCAATTCCCATATCTGTCTTTATAAAGTAGGAGAAAACATTATTCAATTTAGGGCTTTTGGAAACTTTTAACTATTACACTTTTATAAGATATCTTTTTAGAGGAGTTTTGGGTTCAAAGCAAAGAGGAGCAGAAGTTTCTGAAAATTCTCAAATACCCCCATCTCCAAACATACATAACACTGTTGTCTTCCCACACACAGTGGTGTATTTGTTGTAGTTGAGGGNCAAGCATGTGCAGAATGAAGAAAACAAAAAATATATCTATAGTATAGCACTTGTGCAAACAGTTATACAAACCTGCTAGAGCTAAATGAAATAAACACAGTGTACACCAAAAAATCCAGAGGAAAAACTGTAACCCAAATAGCCCAAAGAAAATCTCACAATATTGTGAGATTGTGTGCTTTATTGTGTGCTTCACAATAAAGAACAAATTAATAAGAACACATATTCAATAAAGTCAGATCCCAAAGCCTAGAAGACAAAAGGAATATATCATAATACATCTGAGGAAACAAATTGAGGACCAAATGAAAACCATTATTGATTAAGTGACTAACCAAATATAAGGTAATGGATAAACACCAGATTGTCTTAGTGACATAGTAAAATCACTTGTGATAATGATAGTGTGTATGAATGAAACAGATGAGAGTAAAGTAGCTTTCGAGAATCTTACAGGTATGGAACACAGCTAAAGTTAATTCAACATAAGTGTAATTTGTGTCCTTGAATGGAAGACTCAAAATATGGAATAAATCATACAGTATAGGAGGAATTCTTTAAAATGAAGCATTGAATCTGTGTATAAAAAAAACATGGTATATTTCGGGAAATTTATAATCAGAACATGAATTTGACATGTGTCCTAGATAAGCTGATACACTTGTAAGAAAAATAATTCTTTAGACATTCAGGTAGCAAGATGCTAATCAAAGGGAAAAGACAGTGATAAAAATTGTCAACATCAAAAATACTTCAAAAACACAAAATTCACTGAACTCTTACTGTGTGTGTATTTACAGATGTGACGGGGTTTGCAGAGCTGGAGGAATTGCTTAAAAAATTAAAATTCAGTAAATCAATCAAAATGAAGAATTCATGAATGAAAGAACTGTGTAAAAGATGTGGCTGTGAGCATTAATCCTCTCTGAGATGAAGAGAATGTTAAACAATTTGGGGAAAAACTGACAACCAAGAGAGTGTGAATGTATAAATCCAGACAATTTAAAAATTGTGATATAATTAACAAAATAGCAAAGTTATAGAGGAGAATTTGGAAGAAGCATGAGAATGCTAATACCCACATCCCTCATTGAGACCAGGGAGTTAGTTGATGCCAACTAAACTAAACATGTAGTTAGAAATTATTCTAGTCTCAGTTTTTTTCAAAATTTTATTTTTTTTAAAAATTGATCTTTTAAGAAACATACCTGCTAAGATTCAATTTGATTACTGCTATTCATTTCAAATTGAATTAAGTGATATTCTATAAATTAAGATTGATAAGCAGATGAGTCCCATTTTTTAAAATGTCTTTGTGTTCATCAGTTTATCTTCTTCCACATATACACACGTATGTGCCCTCACACATATGCAATTTCTAGATTGTGGGTAGCTTTTTCCTTCTTTTTGCTTTTATTTTGTATTTTTCTGCCTTGCTTTAATTCTCTTTACTGAGCATATGTAGCTCTTCTGAAAATCAGTTCAGTTCAGTTCAGTTCAGTCACTCCGTCATGTCTGACTCTTTGCAACCCCATGGACTGCAGCATGCCAGGCCTCTTTGTCCATCACCAGCTTACTCAAACTCATTCCACTGAGAGAGTTCTGAAAATAATAGAGTAATTATCATTTTCTTTTTAAAATAAAGACAGAGTGAAAATAGGTTGAAAGCAAATGTGTCAATATGTTAAAGTGTTACCACAATTAAACTTTGGGAAGCTGTGAATGTAGGTTTTTATTCCATTCTTTTTTTTTTTTTTAAGTCAAAAGTTAAAATATTAAAAGGACTTAGCTGATGCCTAGATATCGTCTTAACTTTAGTTAGAAGATACTTATTAGAGACCTGCAAGGCTTCTCAAAAATAAAAGCCACAGTTTGTTTCATAGTCCCATGTGTTAGGAAGTCAGTAAGCAAGAAAAAATATTTAAGGTGACTAAAATTTTTGTCAAAAAGCATATGCACTAAAATGCATGCAGTCTTTTCCTGTACAGAATCTTAGATTTTCCATCAGAACATATTGACTTTTATATATTTTAACAGGTTTTATAATGTAATACCCGAATCCTCTGATAATTAGAAGCTAGAAATTGGAGGGGAGAAGTATAGCCCAAAGAGTAATAGGTGATAGAGTGTTTGCAGTAACAAGAGTAAAAAGAGCTGACTGCCTAACTGAGCAAGGGAGTAAGCAAATCGTAAATGAGGAAACAATAAAAAACAGAGAAACAAGAGCCAGAGCATCGTCCTGGTCTGAGAGGACTTAGCGCAGGAGTAAATTTTTCTGCTCACCTCTGTAGTTCTTAAGCACCACATGCTGTAGAGAACACAGAATTCCATAATCCTGATTGTGATGTGGGTCATTAAAAGATCATGCATTGTATATTTAAAGTAGGGACTTCCCTGGTGGCTCAGTGGTAAAGAATCCACCTGCCAATGCGAGTGACGTGGGTTCAGTTCCTAGATTGGAAAGATCCCCTGGAGAAGGAAACGGCTACCCACTACAGTATCCTTGCCTGGAAAACCCCTTGGACAGAGAAGCCTGGAGGGCTTCAGTTCAGGAGTCACAAAGAGTCAGATATGACTTAGCAGCTGAACAGTAACAGAAATATTTAAATTAAGAATTCAGAGATATTTAAATAATAATTGTTTTGGAACTTAAAGGAGTAATATTTTTATTATTTGGAAAAATAACTTGAATATCCCCACACCTAATGATGCTGAATAAATGAGGCATTTCTCTAATTATTGTTTTACATTTTGTTGCATGAAAACAGTGCAATTAGCATACAGCCATATAGCATTAGTCTTGTCTATTCTCTTTCTAAGTAGTGGATGGTGATCTTCAAATAAATAATTACCCTTCTTTTTAAGTTCCTTAAGACAGAAAATGTATAGAATATACCCCTTTACTTCATAGTTTAATAACCTACATTCTCCAGAAGGGAATAATGAGTACATTTATTACCTGAATTTTGTGAGGCTATAAATATTACCGTAGAAAACCTAATTGTCTGTTAAAACTGGAAAAAGTGAGTGCACAGATGCTCCGTTTATTTTTTTCTTCAAATCCTTCCACCTATGTATCACGCCATATGCTGTTGACAAAGGAAGACATATCCTGGTAGAACTGGGCTTGTAAAAACCTTTGTGAAGTTCTCAAATCTAATCATGGTGAATGACAGCATCTTTCTGCTGCTTATCAGGTTATTATTTCCATTTACAATGTTCTCTAGCCATTTTTGAATGCAAATTTAACAATTTGAGAGCTGGCAAGTAGTCTCAGTGATTTTCCATTGACATCAACGGAGAGAAGAAAGATTATTCTCAATGAGATTTGTCTAGTGACAACACGTTTGTCAAAACCTTCCTAAGATCCAAGCACTTAACAGTTGGTGCTCAGTCATATCTGACTCTCTTGTGACCCCATGGACTGTAGCCCACCAGGCTTCTCTGTCCGAGGAATTTTCCAGGCAAGAATACTGAAGTAGGTTGCCATTTCCTTCTCCAGAGGATCTTCCCAACCCAGGGATTGAACCCACATCTCTTGAGTCTCCTGCTTGGCAGACGGATTCTTTACCACTGTGCCACCTGATTGCATTCTATTTAAAGTGAGAAAGAAGTGTCTCAACTTACAAACTAAGACTCAGTCTTGGAAATAAGCTTTAATATGTATGCAGTGAGGAATCAGGACGTTTGAGTTCTAATGGAGATTTCTTAGTGATTAGAAATATTACCCCACTGTTCTTACTAGAATAGATGATCTCGATAGCCCTTTCTGGACTCTAAAACTTTATAATTTATTCACAGGCTATTCATGGAATCTAACATGGTCATGCTGCTTTTTAAAACAGTAACTATAACAGAAATGTGGAGGAGGTATTTGTAGAAGGTAGGGACGAATTTAGAGGTAAAAGGCTGTCTGCTAGTCTGCGTGAGACACGGTGAAGCTGTAACTTTGGGACGGAGTAGAGAGGAGAGGATAAGTCCAGAGATGTTTTGGAACTAGAGGTGAGCAGAACATAGTAAACCACTGAATGCTGTGGTGGGAAAGAAACTGGAATTTGGCTTGACTGCAGTGGGGGCTATGTAAATAGTAGGTCCATTGTGAGGATGTAGATTAAAATGAATACATGTATGTACAGTATGAAATGTCCTTGAGACATTGGCTGGAGCTAGTTAAAAGATGAGAGAGTAATAATGGGAGAGAAACTGAGAGTAGACAGATTTGGTTGGAAGACTCCTTATAGACTAATTAGGAGTCAATGAAGATGGGGATATTGAAGACCAGCAAAAAAGAGGTGAGAATCAGGGGAAACTCAAAAGTAAGATTCAGAAGGAAAAAGCGGGAATAAACTAATACATTTGAAGCCTCTAATTTTGAAAGGAGGGAGACTTCTTTGCCTGAGGGTAGGAGGGAAGAGTGAGTTTGGGTTTACATCAGTTCAGAGGTGGGAGTTAGAAAATGTATATAGTTCTACAAAGCCTCTCTATTATATGGAAGCTTCTGGTTGCTTAAGCGTACAGTTGTTGCTTAAGCGTACAGTGTCTAAAGGTTATACTAGGAATCACTGTCCACTACGTGGCTGAGCCAACGTAATGTTTCCCTGACTTTCACCAGCAGGTTCTTCAGAGTCCTAATGTGTTTTATTGTAGTATCCAAGATATGCCAAGAAGGGGAAGCGTTCAGCTGAGGAAATGGTTAGTAACTCCTTCAAGCCCTCATATCCTGTGTTTTTCCGAAAAGAAGAGAATTGAAGTCAATACTAAAATGCTCAGGAAAATCAAGAAACATAGTTTCTGAACAAATTAGTATTCCAAGCATCACCTCAGACTATCCAGTTCCCTTTTATAAAATCAATTTAATTAGTGTGTGTGCATTTTAATAAAAAATTTATCTCAACCTACCAGATTGAAATTGCTACCAGTAAATATTTTACGCATCCTTTTCTTTGTCTGAGTTACAGCTACTTTTGCTGTGCTTTTTGCATCTTTTAAATGGTTTCAGAGAGCTTTCATTGTAAAAGTAAGAGTTGAAGTTCAACCAGTCCTTGTCAACTAATGATGTGTTTTCAGGCACTTTTTCCTCTACCTGCCAACATTCAGAGTAAAATAGTTCACATATAAATGTATCTGGTTTAGCAAGCCATCCTGTGGAGAGGAAGAAAGCACCATCTCTTAAAGGATACCAGAGCCAAAGATTTTTTTAAAAAAATAATGGATATTGAGACTGTTACTTATATTTTCTAATTTAAGGATTATTTGGTGGTCCTGGTTTTCACTTGTTTTGAAGTAAAATCATTTTGTTGCAATTGGGGACAGCATGTCTCTCCTCCTAAGATTAATGTGGTCTCTTGAAGTTTTTTGAGTATATATTTTTAGTTAATTGAATTTATTGCATCCAGACAGGCTTTCCCACTTCTTGAGTGCAGCTTGTGTTCTGTTAATAATGTTTATGAAACTAACATCTCCATAGAAAAAGTGTAATATAGGTTACTAGACCAATAGACATATCAGTCACCTTTACATAGATTTTATGCATATCACAAGACACCTTTACATAGGTTTTATGAAAAGAAATCAGAAACCAACCCATAAATAACAATTGAAATATTAAAGTGATTTTTTTTTTACCTGTCATTTCTGCTTTTGTGACTGCCATTGGAAAACATAATCATTTGATTTAACTTCATGTAGATTCAGGACTTTTTTATTAACTTACTATGAACATGTACAGGTTAAGTTTTCTAATTCCCTATCAGTTTAGATGATGAACTGTTAGCAATTTTGAACTCTGTACTTAAAAGAATAAATTTAATAAAAGAAAGGATTTTAGTATAAATCATAAACTTCTAATGAATATACTCTTCCTATTATTATGAGCCTTTTTAAAGTTGGTGCTCTTTATGTTAATATTCAGAGGCTAGATCTCAGAACAGTTAGTTTTCTTTGTTCATGTATACAAAAGTACAAAGTATATCTTTATTTTTATTTACATAAGGATTTTAATCTGAAATCTTTTCAGTTTACTTTCTCCAAGGCAAATGTGAAGCAACCTGACCTACAAGTTTCTTAGGTCTTAAATATGCCTTTCTTTGAAGGTCTTAGGGAACTAACAGAGGCTGCAGAGAATAAAGACCTGTTGTATGTACTGGGCCACTGGGCCTGAAGCCCCTGGGAAACCTAGATGCTTTCCCAGTCAGAAGGTGGGATGCAGAAGAGATAGTGTTGAAGAGCCAACCTAAGCCTCAAAGGCAAAACACCCATAGTTCAGTCTGAGCAGTCACCTTTACATGTCCATTTCAGTTCAGTTCAGTTCAGTCGCTCAGTCGTGTCCGACTCTTTGCGACCCCATGAATCGCAGCACGCCAGGCCTCCCTGTCCATCACCAACTCCCAGAGTTTACTTAGACTCACGCCCATCGAGTCAGTGATGCCACCCAGCCATCTCATCCTCTTTCGTCCCCTTCTCCTCCTGCCCCCAATCCCTCCCAGCATCAGAGTCTTTTCCAATGAGTCAACTCTTCCCATCAGGTGGCCAAAGTATTGGAGTTTCAGCCTCAGCATCAGTCCCTCCAATGAGCACCCAGAACTGGTCTCCTTTAGGGATGGACTGGTTGGATCTCCTTGCAGTCCAAGGGACTCTCAAGAGTCTCCTCCAACACCACAGTTNTCAGCTTTAGCATCGTTCCTTCCAAAGAAATCCCAGGGCCTATCTCCTTCAGAATGGACTGGTTGGATCTCCTTGCAGTCCAAGGGACTCTCAAGAGTCTTCTCCAACACCACAGTTCAAAAGCATCAATTCTTTGGCATTCAGCCTTCTTCACAGTCCAACTCTCACATCCATACATGTCCACAGGAAAAACCGTAGCCTTGACTAGTTGGACTTCAGTCGGCGAAGTAATGTCTCTGCTTTTGAATATGCTGTCTAGGTTGGTCATAAATTTTCATGTCCATTTATCAGAATTTATTTAAATTCCCTCCTGAAACATGAGCAAAGCTATATAGGACTCTTGTTTGCAGCAGAACTCTGATAATTACTTTCTGATTTTTCTTCTTCAGACATTGAAATTTTATTTTTGGTATTGGCTCAATCCTTCAAGATAAATGTCTGTTATTATGTCTCCGCCTAATGTTCATTTTAGAGTTCACAATTGTTTCATTTTTATTATTTTCTATATTTTTTCTAGTGTCAAATATAATTTATTAGTTAATATAAAATAAGTTTTAGATATAAGATGGCCCAGATTAAGAACTCATCCCTAGGAATATGGTGAAAACTAAGTAAATTCATAGTAGGATGCAATAAGCATTGGTTAAGAGCTTGCTACATAAATTAAGATCCATTTATTGATCCCAGGTCAGCTATGTCATTTTCTGCAACTTACCTGCACCAAACTTCATGTTGTTTTATCTCTAAAATAGATCAAATATTATTTTCTTCATAAGAGGCTTGAACAGAGTAAGTAAGAGAATGTTCACAAAGTACCCAGGAAAGCCAAGTGTTTAATAAACTTTATGTCTTTAAATGTTGGCTGTTATGGCAAAATACCCTCAGAGCAGAAAGTCACATTTGATAGTTGGCTACCAGCTCAGTTCCTCAGCTGTGGGAGCAGAAGTATGTATATTTTCCATAAGGACACAGAAAGTGGGCCAAAACAAGCAAGTCTAGGCTGGTCTTTCAAAAGACCTCAGGTATTTGATTGTTTTGAGCCATTCAAGCTGCTTGTCTCTTGGCAGCTGATAGGTCTAACAAAAACAAAAGAACATAATGAGAAAGAGGCATCTAGATAACACATATGTAGTTTGGATACAAAAAAAATCATAGCAATGGTGGGACCAAGGAAAGATGAAATTCTTGTGCTATGAAGTAATGTATTTATAATTACCAAGCTTGGATACCCATTTATAAGTTTCTATAGTGATGGATCTCTGGGGATACGGATATTTGCATTTTATACTTCTCTGACCAGAAAGAGTAAAAGTTTGAAACCTTGAGATTATAATAAGTTTGCTTATTATAAATATATAGCCAATTTGTATATCCTTGGATATGCCATCTTTTCTCTGTATCATAGTGTCTCTGGCTGAAGAAGGCAAATGGAATAAATTATAGACCAGGTAAAAGTTCTTAAAATGTATANAAAAAAAAAAAAGCATAACCCTTCTAAATTTGAGTAAATTTATCAGACCACGACCCTATCTAATCACCAACCCCATACCCTGTTGATTCTCCTTTGCCAACCAGCACACTGTGGCACTGGCTGAAAACAGTTTTAATTATAGGTTTATCTGCATCTAGTGACCTAGTGGTAAGATATTTGTGGTCTGATTGGGGAGTGACCACATCCTGTGGTTTAATGTTGTGTGTTTTTTTCTTTTTTTGAAGATTCTAAACTTAACTGTTTTCATTTCATGTTTCCACTGACTTATTTATAGTAATAGCTAACCATTTATGCTTCAAAAATTTGAATTGACATATTTTTACATACCACATGAGTGTTTGGTTATATTGTACTTGTACATAGTATTGTCCTACTATGTTATATATTTTCTAGTCTTTTAAGGTTAGGGATCATCATATCCATCCACTAGTATATGTCTCATACATAGACATTTTGTAAATACTTGTTTTAGAAAAATAAATGTGCAAGTGACTGGAAAGACAGAAGTTTTATTTCCCCTCTTTAAAGGAAAATTTTAATAACAGGAATTCTCCATACTTCCACTTCTCTGTTTTAAATGATTTCATATTTGCATCTACTCTTTCCCAGTAATGTTTATTAAGCTACTTCTTTTCCAAGTAATGTTTTTGAGCTACTAATATGTCTCAGGAATTCTGTTAGACTTTGGTGTTACTCTGTGTTTTGGGATATCTCATAGGAGATACGAAAGAAATGAATAAGACATGGTCTTTGCCATTCCTGATCTTGAGATACAGTTAGGGATTTAGGTGTAGAGCAGATGGTCTCTGTGTCACGTGTAATTTAAATCAAACAAGCACAGTGTGTTGGTGGTGGGTTTTAGGGAAGCCTTCCTGGAAAAGCCTTGGGCATCTTTCTTGAACAGTGTAAACTGAAAGAAAACAGAATACAGGCCATTTAGGCATTATCAGCAGGGAATCATTAAAAACACATGGAGGTATAATGCATGTAACTGAAGTCTAAGGCAGTTTATGTGAAATCAAAAGAGCTCTGCAAGAGAGCCACCCCATGAGGTCTGTGTATGCAATGGTAAGGTCTTGAAACTAGATGCTACAGATGCTTTTAAACTGTGGTGTTGGAGAAGACTCTTGAGAGTCCCTTGGACTGCAAGGAGATCCAACCAGTCCATCCTAAAGGAAATCAGTCCTAAAGATTCATTGGAAGGACTGATGCTGAAGCTGAAACTCCAATACTTTGGCCACCTGTTGCGAAGAACTAACTCATTGGAAAAGACCCTGATGCTGGGAAAGGTTGAAGGTGGGAGGAAAAGAGGACAACAGAGGATGATATGGTTGGATGGCATCACTGCCATGATGGACATGAGTTTGAGTAGGCACCGGGAGTAGTGATGGACAGGGAGTCCTGGCATACTGCAGCCCGGGGGGTCACAAAGAGTCAGACAGGACTGAGTGACTGAACTGAACTGAATGAGTCTTAGCTTTAGGGAAGAAGGTCAGTGATGCCTTGACATTGCTCTTGAGGCCCATATGTGCAAAACGCCCCTAGTAAGAAGACATAGAGAATGGGTAGCCATGGAGGAGCTTGTAGCAGGGAAGTCACAGGATCATATTTGCTTTTTTTGGCAGGTCGTACTGGTTGCAATGTGGGACAAGGTAAAAATGGAAGAGGGTGACCAGTCACAAATCTGATCTATTTCTCTAGTTCAGAGATTATGTCAGCTTGGCAGCAGTAGGAAGAATGAAAAAATATTAGAGTGAATCAAGAAATATTTAGAAGGCAAAATTTACAGAGTTTATTAACTGATAGAGAAAAAAGGATAAAGTTAGTCAAGCATAATTAGCCAGGTTGTTGGCTTGGTTAACTTTATTGTACTATTTAATGAGATTTGGGATATGAGAGGAGAAGCAGGTCTTGTTATAAAGACAGTACATTGAATTGAATTGAATTAATTGAATTTAATTGAATTGAAGGTGTTTTGGGGACATCCAAGCTCCATATTCACTGTCATGCATAGCCAGTTTGAATCATAGGAAGTATCATTTTCACAAAAGATCATCTTATTCCATGTCAAAATTTAAGGAGATGACTGTTAGGAAAACAAAGGAGTGTTTATGAATGAGACAGGAAATTCCTAGAAGCAGACTCTCATGGAAACAAGAAAATATGGGACTATTGGTCAGGAGTGCTAAAAGCAGTCCAGACCCAGGGTAAGGTGCAGAGTAACATAAATGAGATGTGAGAGTGCTGATGAGTGTTCTGGCGACATCCCCTCAGTGTGGCATGGACGAGGAGATCACTGAGATCAGGAGGGGGCTGGGAGGAGTCAAGATGCAGGGATGCTTTTTTAATTCTTATGTTTTATTGGAGCATGCTTGATTAACAATGTTGTGTTAGTTATGGATGTACAGCACAGTGATTCTCTTATACACCTACAAATATTTATTCTTTTTCAAATTCTTTTCCCATTTAAGTTATTACAGAATATTGAACAGAGCCCCCTGTGTTAAAGAGTAGGTCTTTTTTGGGTATCTATTTTAAATATAGCAGAGTGTACGTGTCAATCCAAACTCCCACTCCCTACCACCATTTCTTCCTGGTAACTGTAAGTTCATTCTTCAAGTCTGTGAGTCTGTTTCTGTTTTGTAAGTAAGTTCATTTGTATCATTTTTTTTTATATTCCCCATAGAAGTGATACCATGGTATTTGTCTTTGTCTGACTCACTTCACTTAGTATGCAACATGGTCATCTCTAGGTCCATCCACGTTACTGCAAATGGCATTATTTCATCCTTTTCCAAAGGCTGAGTAATATTGCACTGCGTATAGCACCACCTTTATCATCATCATCGTTTATCATCTTCTTTATCCATCCATCTACTGATGGACTCTTAGGGTGCCTCCACATCTTGGCTATTGTAAACCAGTGCCGCAGTGAACACTGAGGTGGATGCATCCTTCCCAACCGTGTTTTTCTCTGGATATATAATCAGGAGTGGGATTCCTGGATCACATGGTAACTCTATCTTTAGTTTTTTAAGGAACCTCCATACTGTTCTCCATAGAATCTGTACCAATTTACATTCCCACCAACAGTGTAGGAGGGTTCCGTTTTCTCCACACCCTCTCTGGCATTTATTGTTTGTAGACTTTTTGATGATGGTGATTATGACTAATGTGAGGTGATACCTCTTTATAGTTTTGATTTTCATTTCTCTGATATAATTAGAGATGTTGAGCATCTTTTCATGTGCCTCTTGGTCGTCTTCAGGTCTTCTTTGGAGAAATGTCTGTCTAGGTTTTCTGCCCATTTTTTTGATTGGGTTGATTATTTTTTGATAGTGAATCACATGCATTCTTTGTAAAGTTTGCAGGCTAATTCCATGTTGATCGTATTGTTCACAAATATTTTCTCCCATTCTGTGAGTTGTCTTTTTGTTTTGTTTATGGTTTCCTTTGCTGTGCAAAAGCTTTTGAGTTTAATTAGGTCCCATTTGTTTACTTTTATTTTTATTTCCATTAATAAAGGAAATGGGGCAAAAAAGATTTATGTCAGTTTTCTGCCTATATTCTCCTCTAAGAGTTTTATAATATCTGGTTTTATACTTAGGACTTTACTCCATTTCAAGTTTATTTTTGTGTATAGTATTAATAAAGAGTGTATGGTATTTAAAGAATGTTCTAATTTCTTTCTTTCTTTCTTTCTTTTTTTTTTTTGCATGTAGCTTTCCAGTTTTCTGAGCACAATTTGCTGAAGAAACTGTATTTTCTCCATTATATATTCTTGCCTCCTTTGTCATAGATAAGGTGACCATAGGAGTATGGGTTTATCTCTGGGCTTTCTTTTCTGTTCCATGGATCTGTATTTCTGGTTTTGTGCCAGAGCCATACTGTCTTGATTACTGTAGCTTTGTAGTATAGTCTGAAGTCAGGGAGCCTGATCTGATTCCTCCTGCTATGTTTTTCTTTCTCATGATTGCTTTGTCTGTTTGGGGTCACTGTTTTTCCATACAAATTGTAAAGTTTTTTGTTATAATTCTGTGAAAAATGCCATTGGTAATTTGATAGGGATTGCACTGAATCTGTAGATCACTGTGGGTAGTATAGTCATTTTCACAATATTTATTCTTCCAATCCAAGAACATGGTATATCTTTCTATCTGTTTATGTCATCTTGATTTCTTTCATCAGTATCTATAGTTTTCTGAGTACAGGTCTTTTGCCTCCTTCAATTCAGTTCAGTTCAGTTCCGTCACTCAGTCGTGTCTGACTCTTTGCGACCCCATGAATCGCAGCACGCCAGGCCTCCTTGTCCATCACCAACTCCAAGAGTTCACTCAAACTCATGTCCATTGAGTTGGTGATGCCATCCAGCCATCTCATTCTCTATCATCCCCTTCTCCTCCTGCCCCCAATCCCTCCCAGCATCAGAGTCTTTTCCAATGAGTCAACTCTGCACATGAGGTGGCCAGAGTACTGGAGTTTCAGCTTTAGCATCATTCCTTCCAATGAAAACCCAGGACTGATCTCCTTTGGGATGGACTGGTTGGATCTCCTTGCAGTCCAAGGGACTCTCAAGAGTCTTCATCAGCACCACAGTTCAAAAGCATCAATTCTTCGGCACTCAGCTTTCTTCACAGTCCAACTCTCACATCCATACATGACCACTGGAAAAACCATAGCCTTGACTAGACGGACCTTTGTTGACAAAATAATGTCTCTGCTTTTCAATATGTTACCTAGGTTGGTCATAACTTTCCTTCCAAGGAGTAAGCGTCTTTTAATTTCATGGCTGCAATCACCATCTGCACCATCACCAAAAAAGTCTGACACTGTTTCCACTGTTTCCACATCTACTTCCCATGAAGTGGTGGGACCAGATGCCATGATCTTTGTTTTCTGAATGTTGAGCTTTAAACCAACTTTTTCACTCTCCTCTTTCACTTTGATCAAGAGGCTTTCTAGTTC
>SJYA01000919.1:461389-504778 GCA_006410615.1 Neotragus moschatus
AAAGTCTGACACTGTTTCCACTGTTTCCCCATCTACTTCCCATGAAGTGGTGGGACCAGATGCTGTGCTCTTAGTTTTCTGAATGTTGAGCTTTAACCCAACCTTTCACTCTCCTCTTTCACTTTCGTCATGAGGCTCTTCAGTTCCTCTTCACTTTCTGCCATAAGGGTGGTGTCATCTGTATATCTGAGGTTATTGATATTTCTCCTGGCGATCTTGATTGTGCTTCTTCCAGCCCAGTATTTCTCATGATGTGCTTTGCCTCCTTAGATAGATTAATTCCTAGGTATTTTATTCTTTTTGTCTCAGTGGTAAATTGGATTGTTTTCTTAATTTCTCTTTCCGGTCTTTCATTGTTAGTGTATAGGAATGCAAGAGATTTCTTTGCATTAATTTTGTATTCTGGAACTTTATCAATTTCATTGATTAGTAGTTTTCTGGTGGTATCATTAGGATTTTCTATATAGTAGTATCCTGTCATCTACAAACAGTGGCAATTGCACTTCTTTTCCAATTTTTATTTGTTTTATTCCGTTTTCCTCTCTAATTACCATGGCTTGGACTTAACAAAACTATGGTGGATAAAAGTAGGGACTAGGATTCTTTTTGAGGAAAAATCATAGGCCATGGTCACAAATTCTGATATGTGTATAAAGTATAAGTTTATACCTTAAACTTACGTTAGCTATTCCAGAGACGGCGATGGCACCCCACTCCAGTACTCTTGCCTGGAAAATCCCATGGACGGAAGAGCCTGGTGGGCTGCAGTCCATGGGGTCACAAAGAGTCGGACACAACTGAGCAACTTCCCTTTCACTTTTCACTTTCATGAATTGGAGAAGGAAATGGCAACCCACTCCAGTGTTCTTTTCTGGAGAATCCCAGGGACGGGGGAGCCTGGTGGGCTGCCATCTCTGGGGTTGCACATGACTGAAATGACTTAGCAGCAGCATGTTAGCTATTCCGGTCCTTGCCTGCATCTTTGACCTTGTCATTACCCAGAATTGCTTCAAGGAGCTAAAAGGGTAGAGTGAGGGAAGCGCTAAATAGACAGTTAAGTCAATGAAAATAATAAATGGAGGACATGTGTGGGAGGGGTGGAGGTACCCATATATAAGTGATATGGGTAACAGTTGAGGGGATGATAGATAGTAATACGGCACATGGCATAAACCTCAGAGGAATAGGGTTTTCTACAAGTAAATGAAAGAAACATATATATTTACATTTTTACAACAATATGCATGTACTGAGTTATTTTGTATTCTGCTACTTTCCCTGATACTATAAACACATGTTTTGTCCATATATCACCTTCATTGTTATAAATTTAGTGTTAGTGTAATACCATATTGTTGGATGAAATTATTAACTCATTCTCGCAAAGATGGTCCTTTAGGGTGTTTGTATGATTTTGTTCTTAGTGATAATACTACATTAAATAGCTCCTCTTACATAGTTTTGAAATTCTTAATTTAATTCAAATGCTTCTAAGTTTAGTGATTTTGTAGCTTTCAAGCAGCATAAAATACAAATTCCTAATGAGAGAACCTAGCAGTCACCCAGAATTCCTTTTGTAAATGTAATAGTACTATTTTAATCTAACAAATTATAATCTAAGTTAGTATACTTCAGGTCAAAGACTCAAAGATGATGGCAAGAATAAAGGACACAGAGAAGGAATTATGCCCAGAGTAAATAATTGAAATATTTCAAATTCAAAGAATGAAGGATAAAAGATATTGTTCTTAAAAGGCCAGTGATAGTTTATATATATGTAAAAGTCTTCCCATTTGATGCTCATTTATTTCAGTTTGGGTATCAGGCAGTTAAGTCGCTTTAGTGTAAATAATTAATATATGGTAACATTTTATAAACGGAAAAGTAGATATTTAATAGATACAAGTGGAAGTTTAAAAGAAGCATGAGTGTTTATTTCATAGATTTCACTAAGAGATTGTTAAATTCTAAGGCTAGCTTCCTTTTACACCATCACAGTCTATATTTTTCACTAAATTCTTCCCTCCTCTTTTTCTAAGGACTGCTAATGTTAAAATTTGCTTAAGCAAAATACAAATTTTAACATTGAGTACTATTTAGGGGATTTATGACACTATGCTGAATTTTCTTGTTCCTTCTTGTTCTTTTTTTTATTGGAGGATAATTNTCACAGTCTATATTTTTCACTAAATTCTTCCCTCCTCTTTTTCTAAGGACTGCTAATGTTAAAATTTGCTTAAGCAAAATACAAATTTTAACATTGAGTACTATTTAGGGGATTTATGACACTATGCTGAATTTTCTTGTTCCTTCTTGTTCTTTTTTTTATTGGAGGATAATTGCTTTATAATGTTGTGGTGGTCTCTACTGCATATCATCACGAATCAAGTCATAAGTGTATATGAATCCTCACTTACTTGTTCTTTATACAGAGGTGAATATAGGTACACCGCAGACTTGCATTAACTAAAATAGAATTCCATATGTTAGACTTGAAATCTCGGGTCCAGAGCGTCTGAGTGTGGTTTTCATTTGACATCATGCTAAAGTTGATTAGCATTATGCTTACTTAGCATTTATATTCCAGGGATTATGTGTTATCACTAATAAGTCCTACAAATACAGTGTTTAATATGTAGGTAAGAAAATATTTCGTCTTTAAATCCCCATCTAAAGATCATATTGTCTTCTTAATGACGAGTGATAAAACTACTACTAACTGTGAATTAGGAATTTGTAGTTCTGCAGTAATTAAGTTAAACCTTATATTCCTAAGAAGAAAATTGTATATTTTAGAAAAAACCCATTAACCCAAATGATTAAACCAATAAATTAAGCATTAACACAGCAGCTTGCACATAATAAGCAATAAATATTTTTTACTCAGTGAACAATTAATTATTAAATTTAAGCACCTGTCTTACTGAGCTTTTGTGATAAAAATGGAGGCAATCTAAGATTGGGTAGATTTTTGTAGGTAGCAATTAAGTACAAATTTGTTACTCCTTTCATATGTTAGCTTGAATAAGAAACATTAGTACATGCACTTAGAGTTCAGGTGAGAAAATTTGATAATTTAGGTAATTTGACAGATAATAAGCTGATTTACATCCCTTTTGGAAGGTAGTATAGGTAATGCACAAATACACAAATAGGTGATTCATTTTTTTAAACTGACAGTAATTGAATGATCTAGGTCTTTCTATTCTAGATAAATAACACACTAAGAAAGTAGTTATAAATGAGATTTCAAATAAGTAGTTAAAACAATAATTTGCCTGTAGCATTTTGATGTAAGATTCTTAGCTATTTCTTAAGGGAATTCTGACAAAGAAGTTGCCAAAACCAGAGGAGTTGCTTCTGATTTGCAGAGGACACAAAGAAGGTTCTATTCCATTTTATCTAAAAGAAATGTAGCTTCCTTTCCTTAGGAAAAAAAAAAACACCATATTTTAGAAATGTGGCTATTCAGCTAATTATTCTGAATTCCTATAGCTTTACCATGATTCTCATTTTTTAAAATTCATCAAGCATTGTATAGCCAATAAAAAGTTAGATAAAATTACCATAGCAAATGGAGCTCTGTGTTTTTCTCATTTATGAAGTAAATGGGTGTGTGTGCAAGTGTGTGCATACTCATGTGCAANCTAATTATTCTGAATTCCTATAGCTTTACCATGATTCTCATTTTTTAAAATTCATCAAGCATTGTATAGCCAATAAAAAGTTAGATAAAATTACCATAGCAAATGGAGCTCTGTGTTTTTCTCATTTATGAAGTAAATGGGTGTGTGTGCAAGTGTGTGCATACTCATGTGCAATAAATCATTGTGGTATCCAGAGACCCAACCAAAAGATGCAAAGTAAAAAAATACGAAATCCATTGTCCAATAATAAGTCTAGTGCACTAGCAATAGAGTCTTCAAGCTGAAACGTGAAGAAGAATTTGTGAGGATGAGTGCTAAACCTAGAAACAGGTACTAAATTACTTATTTGCTATTGATTAAATCAAAACACTGGGAATATAACCAAGACTAATTCTTGGTATATTTGTAAAAATAAGATTACCCTCCCAGGCATCCCTTCAAGAAGCATTATTTCTGTAACCTGTGTGAAAATTAATGCAGCATTATATTTTGAAAAAACACACTATAGATTCTAGTTTGAGTCTTTATTCATGTATTTGGGGAAATGTTGTGATATTAGAAATTAACTTATGATGAGTTTCCAATGTGAAAGCATGACCACTAGAGCATACCAAAAAGCATGTTGTTAAAAGTAGGAAGTTTTTTAGCATCTGGAAATCCCTTTAATAAAGTATATACGGAGTATTCACAGTGAACAAGACGGAAGCAATGTAGAGACCCGCTAAGCAGAGGCTGAGACTCCTGTTTCCAGTCCTTTTGACCCCTTTCTCTCTCTGTCTTTTTCCAGCTAACCTCCCATCTCTGCCTTGGCATTACTGTCCCGTGCCTCTTCCTGGCCTGCTCTTCCTCATTTGTGTGTTAAAAAATCCCTTCTCCAGCAACCTCTCAGTCTTGAAGGTTTCTCTGCCCCCAGAAAGAATTTTAATTCTCTCTTCTGTGACTTGATTACCCCCTCCTGTCTTTTCACTTTTCCTGTATACAAAGAGTGTGACTTCTTGAATTTGTATAGCAGTAGTGTAAAGCCCTCTGTGAAAATGGAGAAAGTGGCAGGAATTGTTCATAAGCTCCATCAGGTGACAGACTATGAAAGGACCCCCAGCATTACTGATACTGGGCATCCATCAGTGCAGTGTTCCAGGGTGGATGGTCCTTGTTTATCAGTGAACTCTTAACAGAGTCCACATTCATGCTAATTTTTCTTCATCACACCAAAAAGATGAGTATTGGATGAAACATTTTTTACTTACAGGTGCACATGGTTCCTATGTAAATGAGATTTTCTAGTTACTAGGATTTGCCAGGTCTTAAGGATTTAAAAACAGACCTATGCTTTGAAGCGTATTCCACAGAAAGATAATTTTCAATTTATTTGTCTGCTTTTTCCAATAGAACAAATGCTTGATGATAAAACTTACAATTTGATTCTTTATATCCCTATCTGTTGGTAGGGGCAAGCCTCGTACATATCAGGGATACAGTTCAGTAATATTTGTAGAATTAGCTTGTAAAAGATTCTGAGGTATAGGTGACAAGTCTAACTCCTCATAGTTATTTATACTATCAGGAAGAAAAAGTTAGAACACATTTGTCTCTAACTGGAGAACTTAGTGGGGAAATTCCTATTATTCCCTGAATTCACAAAACGATAAACACCAGTAAATAGCTTGCAGCCACATAAGCTTGAGTCCTTCCTTTGTAAACATTTGCACACCCAGAGGGATCAACAGTAACACTGTGTGCTCTCCAGCAGAGTCTGCTGGTCTCCTGAATATTCAAGACCTGGCATCTTGGAAAACCTCAGTGTTTTAGAGTGCTGTCTTATAAGGATGAATCATTGAATCACTAGGCTCCCTCACCTGTCATCTCTAGTCCAGGAGTCTTTCTGGAGTAATGTTGGTCAGAAATATGTTAGAATTTGGGTTTGGGGATATAAATTCACCCATCATTTACAGTCGCTTTCCTCCTTTTGTAAGGTGATCCAAGCATTTTGTGGCTAAATATAGGCCCATTCTTCTGGTGGCTAAAGCCAACTTTTAGATGAATCACTGAGATAAACAAACTGTTTCAGTCCAATTAACTTGTGAAACCAAATGTAGCTGCAGTGATATTTTCAGTCAAAGCCAGTTGTCTTGGCATTAACAATGAAAACAGGCATTGACAGGAAAATCCAGTAGAACCTCAGTAGCAATCCTTGGCTGGTTCCATATATGTAAAAAGATGAATGATTTGTAGTTTATGAGGTGATGATGATTACTTAGTAACATTCATCGTAGTGTTAATGGCAGAATCTTCTTTTTTTTAAGTGATTATCATTTTTCTCTGGTTATCTAGGCATAATAAATAACAAAAAGTGGGCAAAAATGGTGGTATTCCAAGAGATTATTTAATGGCAGTGATTTTAATATGAAGCTAAATTTATAATGGGCTTCTCCAGTGGGGCTAGTGGTAAAGAACCCGCTTGCCAGTGCAGGAGATGTAAGAGAGAGACATGGGTTTGATCCCTGGGTCAGGAAGATCCCCTGGAGGAGGGCATGGTAACCCACTCCAGTATTCTTGCCTGGAGAATCCCATGGACAGAGGATCCTGGTGGGCTACAATCCGTAGGGTTGCAAAGAGTTGGACATGACTGAAGCAACTTAGCACACCTGCAGATTTAGAATAATCTTGTCCATGTTGTAGTGCTTGAAACTTAGTCTAGTAAATGACAAGGCACTGCAAAGTATCAAGATTTTAGTTTATCTTTTATGTAGTGGTACTTCTGATAGCTTTACTGAATTCCAGTTGTGCAGTTAATAATAGATAATTTCTCCACAGTACTCAAACTGTTTCTAATCAGGTAGATTTTTACATTCTTTTAAAAACATAAAGTGAAGTGAAATGAAGTCGCTCAGTCGTGTCTGACTGTTTGCAGTCCCATGAACTGTAGCCTACCAGGCTCTGAGGAGCCTTTCAGTCCATGGAATTTTCCAGGCAAGAGTACTGGAGTAGGTTGCCATTTCCTTCTCCAGAAGATCTTCCCAACCTAGGGATCAAACCCGGGTCTCCCACGTTGCGGGCAGATGCTTTACCATCTGAGCCACCAGGGAAGCCTTTGTACATTTTCTCTTATGATTCTTCAGAATATCTATAGGATATGTAAATGTATAAATGGTGATTGCTTTCATTCTTGTTTTTGGTTTTTATTTTTATGCACATTAGAGTATGGCCTATCAAGTATGTTGTAAATACATCTTGATCATATATGTATGATATGTTAGAAATCTCACTTCTTAAAATGAGAATCTATATATTTTTTTATAAGGGGTCATTATACATATATATGGGCTTCCCTGGTGGCTCAGTGGTAAAGAATCTGCCCACCAATACAGAAAACACGCGTTTGATCCTTAGGTTGGAAAGATCCCCTGGAGAAGGAAATGGCAGCCCAATGTGGTATTCTTGCCTGGGAAATCCCATGAACAGAGGAGCCTTGCAGGCTATAGTCCACAGAGCCACAAAAGAGTCAGACATGACTTAGCAACAAACAGCTAAAATGTGTGTACACATATGATATATGCAAAACTAAGATATATAATTTATAGATTACTAAAAATATTGATGTCATAAAATATCAATGACTTCATTATTATTTTTTAAAAACTTGCTATAAATATATAAATTGACTTCTTTTTAAAATGTGACTAGAATATGCAATTAGCTTGGATAGGTGAAGCAGAAAATTAAGTAAGAATGGAATTTTTCTCTCTATGATTTATTTATACTCCAAATTACCTGAGTGTTGAAAAACACTTCTCCTTTGCTCTTGTATCTTCACCTGAAGATTATTGTTCCCAAACTGGGGGATCCAGGCTGTAACCAACTCCCTTCAGCCAGATCCCTCACCTCCAAGAATGTCTTACACATTTGTGCTTGGGCCCAGCTTCAGCTCCAAGGACTGGAAATCGAAGGAACCAGAGCCCCTGCCTGGCAAGGAGGCGTGATGCCTCAGTAGGGTTCTCACCACGTCTGCCTGGACGGATTGTCAGTTATGTCAATTTTTTTTTTCTTTTTAGATAGGCACAGGCACTGTGATGTCCATTTTTGTGTCTTCTTCTGGACATGTGAGTGTATTATTATACCAGCTCATCCATCCTCAGAAAATACATTCAGGTGCTGAACGGGATTTTGGTGAACTAAGACTGGACTGGTGCAAACAGTGTAATTGCGAGTCATCAGTTGTCAAAGAGACAGTCTGCCCCNCGGATTGTCAGTTATGTCAATTTTTTTTTCTTTTTAGATAGGCACAGGCACTGTGATGTCCATTTTTGTGTCTTCCTCTGGACATGTGAGTGTATTATTATACCAGCTCATCCATCCTCAGAAAATACATTCAGGTGCTGAACGGGATTTTGGTGAACTAAGACTGGACTGGTGCAAACAGTGTAATTGCGAGTCATCAGTTGTCAAAGAGACAGTCTGCCCCTGTATGCCAGGGTGCTTCCCTGGTGGCCAGATAGTAGAGAGTCTGCCCTACAGTGCAGGAGACCTGGGCTCCATCACTAGGTCAGGACCCTCAATATACCAACCCCAAGTCAAAACAAGTATGTTCTATGATAAGACATGAGAGGGGCAAATGGTTCTGCTGATCTCCAAAGACAGCTTGCACAGCCTTAAATTTCAGTTTTAAAATTTCCATTAGGACTTACAAAGGATTGTAGAAATGGCTCACACAGACGCTGAAGAAAGACCATTTACTTTCGCATTGGATATTCCCAGGATGCAAACACTTTGTGTGCCTCACTGGCTGTCTTTGGGCATTCTAAAGAGGCTCTCGGGTCGGGGTGGTCATGTCTTGGTGAGGAGGGGATAATATGAACGGAATTACTCATGAAACTTTGTCAGATATGGAGACTGTTGGTGTTTCTGTGCCATCCGGAGAAAACTCCGGGTACGGGCACTCTGCTTAGAGTAGCAGAAGGCTGGGTCAGAGCTCTCCCTTTGCTCCCTTGGCTTGTGCCTTTGTGTAGAGCACAAATTGTAACAGCCCTTATCTCATGGCTCTGAATAGGGGGAAAAATGCTGTATTTTCTCTTTGCATGTTATGAATAGGCAAAACACAGCACACAAAAATCTTGGCTTGACCTGACCTCACACAGTTGGCTAATAACAAGCCAGTTATTATGTTGAATCTGCTTCATTCTCATGAGCATGCTGCCCAAAGTGAAAAGTAACAGTGAAACAAATTATCACTTCTAACAACTAGCTGATATAGAACTTTTCATTAGCACTCAAGATTATGGTATGGATAACTTCCTAAATCTCTCTGAAACTCATAAAGGAATAGGAAATAGCAATATTTATTTAGTCTTCATCACATTGTACCTTTTCATTGTCCTCATATTATTATCATCAAATCATTTGTTTTGATTAAATTTTTTTTTGTAAAATACACATAACATAAAAGTTGCTGAACCATTTCTGAGTCCAGTGAAGTGGCATTAAGCACATGTATACTGTTGGACAGCCGTCCATCTATGGAACTCTTTTTATCGTGCAGGACTGCAACTCTGCACCCACTATATAACAACTCCCCATTCTTCCCTCTCCTCTGTCCCTGGCGATCACCATTCTGCTTGCTGTCTCTCTGATTTTGACTACTCTAAGTACCTCATGTAAGTGAAATGATCAGTATCTGGTTTTTTTGACTGACTTATTTCACTTAGCATGATGTCCTCAGGATTCACCCATGTTGCAGCATATGTCAAAACTTGCTACCTTTTCAGGTTCATTGACGGCATTTACCACATTTTGCTTATCCTCTTATCAGCCAATGGACATGTTTTAACCACTGTGAATAGTACAGTTATGAACATGGGAGTGCAGATATCTTTTCAAGAACCAGTTCTTTTGGGCGCATAATCAAAAGTATACATATGGTAATCCTATTTAAACATTTTTGTAACTGTCTTACTGTTTTCCACAGCAACTGTACCATTTTGGA
The DNA here is from genome assembly GCA_006410615.1 of Neotragus moschatus. Lineage (NCBI taxonomy): Eukaryota > Metazoa > Chordata > Mammalia > Artiodactyla > Bovidae > Neotragus > Neotragus moschatus. The sequence continues at coordinate 471,017 of SJYA01000919.1, forward strand.
TTTCCACCAATGGTGTACAAGTGTTCAATTTTTCTATATCCTCACCAACACTTATTATTTTCTATTTGTGTGTGTGTGTGGTAACCATACTAGTGGCTGTGAGTTGGTATCTCACATTGTGATTTTAGTTTGCATCAAACTTTTTTTTTAATGCATAGAATTACAGTCTATTTCTTGCCTTCAGGAAGTATTCATTTTGATATATACATCTTTGCAATACATTGCCTGAGCATTTAATTAGTGTTAGATCAAGGCATCTTATTAAACTACACACACACTAATATAATAAGCTTAGTGGCTGATTTGCTTACTTGAAGAAGTCTGTCAGAGTAACAGAACAAAAATAACATCTCATTTTTACTTTTGCTTTTTTCCATGTGCCCTTAATTGTGGTTCACAGTACTGTTTTTATTCATGCTTTTTCTTGTTCATCAAAGAGGAAAAGCAACTTTAAGAATATGAACTTTTGATTGTGGTCCAAATTTTTCACCTGCATTTGTGAAAGATGGAACGAGGAGGGGATTGTAAAGTAGAACTGGCATGAGTTTTACAACTGAGAGAGATTACAGAAATCCAGAATGATATTGAAAGGGTAGATTCAGCCACCAGAGATTAGACAGAAAAGCAGGAGTAAAGGAAGCTCTCCTTTGAAGAGTTTAGGATCCTGCCACCCAACTCCACTTCTCTACTCTGCATGACACTTCAGGCTGGACAGTGACCATGAACACAGTCCTGCTTCTAATATCCCTCATGGGGCCTCCTCCAGCACGGCGCCTTTCCTCCTGGCCTGATTTGGGTTTGTATGAAACACTTCCAATGGCTTGTCTCAGTTTTATCATCTTGATTCTAATTCTTAGTATGACTCAGCAAATCTGTCTCCATCGGAATCAATAAGAAACTCTTTGGACTTTCTATTAAAGCAACTCTCCACCTCTTTTGATTTCCATCATACAATTTGGAATTCATTCAGAAAAACATTTCTGGACAACCTCAAATAATCTACTACTTCAGAGGTATTATCAAATACTGAGTATTCAGCTAGAAAATAACTTACAGAATAAATTGATCTTAGCCTTAAAAAAAAAAAAAGGATCCTGATAATGGCATTAGCAGTGAGCCAGAGTTGTGTTTTGTGTCAGCCACCCTCGTGCCCACCATTGCCACTCTATCAGAACTGTCTGACACATCTGATTGTGCTTGGTCGTGGCCGCACCACTCGACTCTTCTTAAAACGTATCATTCACCAAGAATTCTGAATGTTTCTGAGCATATGAGAGGGGCATAATGTCAAATAGAATCTGAACATACAGATGTTCCTGGTCTGTTTACTCAATTATAGTAAATAAAGACATATACTGGTTCAGTTCTTCAAAAAATGAAATATAAACATAGCTAGTTATCTTGCTCAATCTCTAATCCAAGTATGTGCCTTTATAATTAATTCAACAAATACTTCTTGCATTTGTGATCAGACATGATTAGTTCACAGACAAACTCTGTCTTATGGGAAAGATACTATAAGTCCAAAACTGAAATATGTGATTTCCAGGGCAAAACTGCCTGAGAGATCCCCGCTTTCTTATAAAACATAATGGTAAGTGATGTGATGTCAGGAATATCAACATAATGGCATTGATATGCAATCATCCCACATATCTGGCTATCTGTGAAATGTAAAACTCTGGGCTCATTTACTTAATAAGCATTTAATGTGCTCGTCACAGGCACTGTGAGTCAGCACTTTATATTTTATTAGTGGAAAAGCAGGAGCAAATTTACCCTCCCTGGAGCAACCATACAGGTAGAGAGACAAACGTTAAACAGAGAAACACAAATGAATACGTAATGATAAGTATTGGTGATAGGTGTTATGGAGAATAAAACAGGGTTCTAAGGCAGTAAGATAACTTAGATGAGTAGAGCCCTGGGGATAAGAAATTTAAGACAAATTTGGAAGGATAAGAGGAATTTACTCAATGAATATAGAGAGTAAGGGAAAGTTCTAGAAGAGAAACAAGCACATGAAAAGGCTCAGGGGTGAGAAGGAGCTTGGCGTATTTAAGGAACTGGGGGAAGGCCAGTGTGGTTGGAGCGGCGTGGAGACGGGTGCCAGGGAGGCTCAGGAGACAGGCAAGGGAGTGAGGAGTTTGCCTGAAGGAGCACTGGGCAGGTATATAAGAGCATCCTGTAGGCATGAGATAAAACTCAACGTGCATTTAAAGCTGCTATCTGGATAATTGATGGCAGAGGGGCAGGAGAGGTCATGGTATGACTTAGGAGGCCGTTGCAGTGGTTGGACTGGTGACCTTGTGGTGGAGATGGAAAGAAGTCTTGATCTGTTTTAGAGATAAAGGCAGCAGGATTTGTCTAGAGATTGGTAGATAAATAACATGAAAGGTACTTGGGCCTCTTCCCCTCAGATCCTACCTTAAGTACAGGTTAAACCGTAAAGTTGTGGACAGCTGCATATGTCTTCATTAATCCATTGGATTATTTAATAATTTATTTACCCAGCAAAGATTCATGACGCTCTTTCTGTCTGCCAGGCAGTACTTCTGTAAGGTACTGAAGATACAATGTTCCATCATAGATGTCTGCCCAAAAGTCCCTTGAACCATTGATTGGCTTGAAAGGTGAAAAGTGATGGTGAAAGTCGCTCAGTCATGTCCGACTCTTTGCGTCCCTATGGACTATACAGTCCATGGAATTCTCCAGGCTAGAATACTGGAGTGGGTAGCTGCTCCTTCCTCCAGGGGATCTTCCCAATCAGGGATCGAACCCAGGTCTCCCTCTTTACAGGCGGATTCTTTACCCGCTGAGCCACCAGGAAAGCCCATTGATTGGCTTGTTTGACTGTATATGTTAAATGTGTCAAGAAGGCCCAACTTTGCAGTTGTATTCCATAGACTTTGTTCCCTTAGCTCAGTGGTTCTCATCAAGTGGGCCTCGGGGGATCTTTGGGTGACTGGTGGAAGCAGTGGGGTCAACGGACTGACAAGGTAGTGTCGCTGGCACCTGCTATGTGGCCTGGTGCCAGTAGTCTTGCCATTCAAGGGACATTCCACATGGTGAAGGATTGTCTGGCCAAAAAAGCCAATAACGCTCCTGTAAATAAACCCTCATCAGCTTCACTCTGACCAGCCCTTACCAGCATCTGGTCTGACTTTAATCCAGGATTTAAGAGAGAGATAAGTGGGAATGCCTTTATGTCACTGTGATTCCCAGTCTTTTCATGAGATCCTTTGGGCTCTCCAGACATCTTTGACCTGCCCTCTCCTGCCCTCCAGGTTGTGACTAAAGGGCAACGATTAGGGCAGCACAGTGAGAACTCTCAAACTTGTTTCTCTCAAGTTGTGCATTCTTGGGAAAAGCCCTTAACCTCCACTGCTTCAGTGTCCTCATGTGTAAAATGGAAACACTTGTATCTGCCTCATGAGGCTGTTGGGTTAGAACCCAAAGAGACTCAGAACAGTACTTGGGCTTCGCACCTGGTGGGCACCCAGTGATGTTTGTTGTTATTGTTCAACAGTGTGGAAAGCAGTGTGCCTTGCAGGTAACACATACAAATACATCAGCGTCACAGCTTCTACCCTGGAGATCACTAGAGCACACGCCCGTCACCCAGATGCAGGAGAGCACGTGAAATGTTTTGGGACAGACAGGCAAACATCTGACCCTGGTGATTCTTTGCTAGCATGACTCCTGCTGGCTCTGTTCACAGCCTTGGGTTTCAGGTCTGGTGGCCTCTGCTCGTTGGGTTTGCTCTTCAGCTCTATACTTAGAGTTCCCGAGGGAATTACTCCTTTTTTCCTTAGAGATGCTCCTGGCCCTGCCTAGGAGACATTGCCTCCTCACCGTGCATCTGCCAGGCGTGCATCTGCTCTGGGCTCTTGTTTCCCAGTGTGACTGCAGCCTGAACTCCCTAGGTGTTGCCCTGCCACCTCAGGCACCGGTCCCGTCTCTACATCCGTGCTGGCTCCTGACTCAGTGCGGCCCCGTTTTCCCTTCCAAAGCCCAGTCTTGGACATCTTGGACTCCAGCTGCTGCTCAGTGTCATAGTCAACGCTATAATCCTCGAGAAATTTAGTGTTTTATTTAAGGTGAAACTACTTTTAAGCATTTCTGGTATAACTCACAAATATACTAGGAGCACAAATCATTCTTGCTGGATAACAGAGAATGATTCAGCATCTCAATAAATAACCAAAGCAACAACAAAAATATTCATCTCTAAGATATATGGAGCCTCATCTTTTCATACTTCCAGAATTATCTTTTTTTTTCCTTTAAGTTTTAATGGTCTGGAGGTTCATAAATGATAGTTAATGATTCAAATATATAATTGATATGCCTCATGTCCTACAGATCCCTAACGTCAATTTATTTACAAAATCTCTAATTAATTAATTTAACAGTTTATTCATCAGACTGATTTAATTTGTGAATTTTATGAAACATGACACACTAAAAATTTCCCCAAATCTGTAAGAACTCCTGCTTAACTTTGTGCTCCATTAGACAAGTAATGTGAGTATAGAAAAAAGTATAGTAGTTTCTTTTTAAGGCATTGTGTTCTGTTAGAACTCCATTTTTGCCTTCTCAGACGTTTGTCATACATATAGTCAAAATGATAAAATGGCTTCACTGCACAAGGATATTTTTAAATAATGAGAAAAATGAATGCTAGAAAATGAGAAAGAGTGCTCTGAGACAGTTGACTACTTAATCTCCAACTCAATATAGAACTCTATACCCCTTATATTTATATGTTTAATAGTTATACCTGATTTTTCAGTATTCTTCTTTAGATACGAACCCTCAAGAAATAAAACCTATTATCAAGTGTAGCTAAATTTTAGTGGGATTTATTTTTTCTTTTTCAGCTCATGTAAATTCTAAACTTGTAACAGTAGATGGGTAGCATAGTTTTCTGACTTGGTTAATTCATTGGATCATTATTTCAGTACTCATTAATTGAAAAAAATGTTATGTCTTAGTTGCTAGGGTAGGTACTAAGGTAACAAAGATCAGTAAGTCCTGATCCTAGGATTAATAATTTAGGATCCCACAGTTCTCATGGAGCAGATAATCTATTTAAGGAGCTACTATATATGCAGCAGCAATTTGATGAATGACAGTAGACTTTTTAATCAATATGTGTTAAGCACTTTAATAATCCAAGATTGCATGTAGTACATACAGATTTTCTTGGTACCTGTAGTCAGAAACAAGGATAAATGTGAGTGTGCATCATATCCATGTTGGTCACATTCAAAGAAATCTCACAAAACTGTTATCATCATTATAGAGACAGTAGATTTGTTGAAAGTACTTTCTCTCTAACATGTAATTACTTTGTATTATAATTTGTCCAGGGCACAAATTATCATAGATTATAACTGGAAGAAAAAGCTTAGCTATGCCAGTAAATGCAGTTGTATGTATGTGTAGTGTGTATAGCCATAATTTTCATAACAAACTCATGTGACACTTTTTTGTTGTTACAGGAATTTTTTTTTTCTGTTTTCCTTGTGTTTGTTTATTTTTTAATTGGAGGAAAATTGCTTTACAGTGTTGTGTTGGTTTCTGCCCTACAACAATGGAAACCAATCATAACTCTCTCTCTATGTGTGTGTGTGTGTATATATATATATATATATACCCTCTGTCTCAAGCCTCCCACATTCCCCGCATCTCAGCCCTCTGGATGGTCACAGAGCCCCAGGCTGGGCTCCCTGTGTTATGCAGCAGCTTCCCGCTAGCTGTGCTACACGTGGTAGTGTATATATGTCAGGGCTACTTTCTCAACTCCTACCACCCTCTCCTTCCCCCACTGTGTCCACAAGTCTGCTTTCTACATTGTACCTATCAAGCTTTAAATAATTTTAGGTGTCCATTTTATATCTAAAAATAATAGAATCAGAAGTTGTAACTTCAACATTAAAGAACTTACAAATATCCATAGTGCAATGGAACTGGGGGGAAGTTACATAAACTTTCAAATCTATAGTTTTTTGTATCACATCTTTACATTTAGGAGAGGAAAATACAGAAGAGAATAATAACTGGTGATGTCTAGAAAATGTTTTCATTTTATGTTTCAGAATTTATTAAGCAAAAAAAAAAAAAACCAGAACAGTGACAAGAAACAATTTTAGGGTAATTTTATCTCACACTTGCATACAGCAAGCTTTAGCTTCACCCATTGCTTGACCAAATGACTCATACCTTCTAAACCTCTAGAAAGATGGACAGTGTGATGACTGGAAAAGCTGTACTGTGTAGTGATGCCAGGTGTGGGCTGTGGAGTGGATGGCCCTCCTGTGCCACTCAGGGCTGTGTAAAATTGGGCAAGTTACTTAACTTCTCTGCACTTCCACTCTCTCATCAATAAACTGGGCTAGTAGTAAAACCTTCATAAACTATAAGAATTTCTCAATGAATTTAAAGCTTAGCACACTGTGTGGCACCTGGTAAGCACTTGACAAATGTTAGCTATTTTAAGAGTAAACTCCAAAACAGAAATTTTCTTTTAAAATCAAGTCCGATCATAATAAGGAAGGAAGAATGACTGACAAATATATAAGAAAATGATTCATTTCACTCATAATAAAATTCCTATTAACATGAGCTAACTTTTCCCCAATCAGATAGGCATTTTTTTAATTGACCACAACCATCATTACTGGGGGTCTGTCAGTACTTTCACAGTATTGGAGGTGCAACGATTTGGGAAGATAATGTACCTTCCCAACAAAGTTGGGATAGTTTGTCTTCGCAACAAAAGTTTAAATGTGGGCACTCTTTGACCCAGTAATTTTACTTATAAGAATTTATCTCTTAGAAATACTCTCAAAGATGCACACGGTCATGCACGCACGTACGCACACATGCACGCTACTTAGTGTAATAGGGGGAAATTGCTTCTGACATGAAAGAGTGCCCATGATTTAATGTAAAATGAAAACCACAGTTAACCTCATTTTTGTGATTGCACAATTGCACTTTAGTGAGATAAGTGTTCCTTGAGTGCGTTTAAAGAGGGAGAAGTATAAATGTCAAAAGACATACAAAAAATTGAAAGGACACACACAAAGTTAAAATTAGTTTATTCCGGAGAGTGGAATTGGGATCAGGAGATAGGAGAGGACTTGGTATATTTCCATATTTTTAAAATTTTACTACAAAGTTTTGTGACTTTAAAATTTTAAATCATGGTTTAAGCAGGGAGAAAAAAAAAGTGTAAGACAAAGAATCANACTTTGCCAACAAAGGTCCGTTTAGTCAAGGCTATGGTTTTTCCAGTAGTCACGTATGGATGTGAGAGTCGGACAATTAAGAAAGCTGAGCGCTGAAGAGTTGACGCTTTTGAACTGTGGTATTGGAGAAGACTCTTGAGAGTCTGTTGGACTGCAAAGAGATCCAACTAGTCCATCCTAAAGGAAACCAGTCCTGAATGTTCATTGGAAAGACTAATATTGAAGCTGAAACTCCAGTACTTTGGCCACCTGATGCGAAGAGCTGACTTATTGGAAAACACCCTGATGCTGGCAGAGATTGAAGGCGAGGGGAGAAGGGGACAACAGAAGATGAGATGGTTGGATAGCATCATGAACTCAATGGACATGAGTTTGAGTAAATTCCAGGAGTTAGTGATGGACAGGAAGGCCTGGTGTGCTGCAGTTTATGGGGTTGCAAAGAGTCAGACACAACTGAGCGACTGAACTGATGGAGTCTTATAATATTTTAATATACGTTATGTTTTTATAATAATTTATTATACTTTGTTATATAATATGAAAACCAATATTCTGTATGAACATTTGTGGAAATCTATTGATGCTTAGTTTTTTCTTCTTTTTTAATGTAATCTTGTTTGTCTTCACAGAGTTACTGGAGGTGAACTGTTTGAAGACATAGTGGCAAGAGAATATTACAGTGAAGCTGATGCCAGGTAAGTGACTTGTCCTCGACAAGATAGAAGACTCAGCACTCCCATGATGCTTGTTCAGTATATCTCTACAAATATTTCATGGTACTTAGGATTATGAGAATCTCATAATATCGTCTTGGACTTTTCACAAGTCCTCTCTCTCTTAAGGATTTTCAAGATGGTTCTTTGGGGGAAAAAAAAGAAAAACATGAATCTGATGTAAACTTTACTTTTAACTAGTATCTATAGTTAGAATATATTTAATTTTTTTAAGCCTAACTGGAATGACTTCTGATAAAAAAAAATATGCTTTTTATCAAAGTTATGCAAATAAAAAAAAGTTGAAACTTTCTGGTCTGTAGATGCTAGACTTCCCAGTATGATAAGCACTAGTCACATATGACTCTTTTTTAAAAATTTATTTTATTGAAGTGTAGTTGATTTACAGTGTTATATTAATTTCTATAATACTTTGTGGTATAGCAAAGTGATTTTTTTATTTTCTGCTGTGGTTTACTACAAGATATTGAATATAGTTAGAATATTGAATATGAATGTGAATTTTTGAATATTGAGTATGGTTAGATGGCATCACTGACTCAATAGACATGAATTTGAGCAAACTCTGGGGATCATGAAGGACAAGGAAGCCTGGAGTGCTACAGCCCATGGGGTTACAAAGAGTCAGACACGACTTAACAATTGAATAACAGCAGCAATTGAGTATAGTTCCTTATGCTATACAATAGGGCTTTGTTGTTTATACATATGACTTTTAATTTCAGTTTCAATTACTTTAAATAAAAAGTTCAGTTCCTCAGTTGCACTAGCCCCATTTCAAGGGCTTAATTACACGAGTGCCTAGTGCCAACTGACTGGACATAGCAAATATAAAGCATTTCCCTCATCACAGAAAATTCCATGAATAGACCACGTCCAATCAGAGATCATAAAAAGAAACAGACTCCTAAAGCCCCAGTGGTCTCCTTAAAACATTATGAACTATTTAACTCTTTGGAAATTTCATTAAAGTCCTTGGAACTCTCACTTGAAAAAATATTTACTCAGGTACTTCAGAGGGTTCAAGAAGATTTCCCAATCTTGTTTATTGGCAATATTTTTACAGAAGTTAAAAATGGCTAACATTTTGTCTCATTTGAGACTTCCTAGGCTACACACAAAGGCAATGTTTTTGGAGTGAAGTAACATTAATTAGTGTTAATTTCCTTGGCATTTCTTATATATATTCTATAGTTAGCACTCATTTTGAAAACTCTGGCCATGAGTGATTAGCTCCTTACTAGCCATGTAAATGAGAGGTTATGTGTATTCAGTTACGGTGGTCTGTACCTGCCTGTCCCCTCCGTGCTCTCAGAGCTTCCTAAGGCTGCTGCCTCCCCGGTAGCCTGGCCCAGGGCATCAGGCAGCGGATAGCAGGCCCCCATCCCTCCACAGTAGCACATGCATACCCAGGCTCACTTCTGAACTTCCCATTCACCTTCTTGGTTTAATGTTACTGTTTATGACATTTTATGAATCTTATCTCTACCTGACTACACTCTTTAATTTTTTTTAATGGAATTTCTACTGCCAAAGTCAAATAGAAAGTTCCATGTCACTTAGGATGAGTGACTCATCACTTGTTCAGTTTAAGCCAAATCCTCCCATTAGGCCTCTGAAGAGCACTTCGGAATAGCCTTGGAAGGAACTATTTTCCCACTTGCCAAGAGAATAATGTTTTTTATCAAGGTAATAAAAAAAAGTTAAGAAATTTCCTTTTATTTTGCTTTTCAAAGTTATTTTAAACAGGTTGTTATTGTGTTTCAAAATACTGGTTGAAATTAGAGACTAATTTCAGCCCTAAGATAACAGGATAGACCCTAAGTGTTGGATCATTTCATATACATGCTTATATTAAATTTTGAATTTTACTATAGGATACAGTTTAGGGTAGGTCTCACACATAATTAAGGAGAAGAAACAGTCTCTTGTCAACCATACGCATAAAGAGCAAGTAACTTGTAAAAATCTGTTTAGTACTAGCCTTCAAGAAGTTAAGAATTGAATTCATTCTCACTAGTCACATATGGAGGAGAAGGCAATGGCACCCCACTCCAGTACTCTTGCCTGGCAAGTCCTATGGACGGAGGATCCTGGTGGGCTGCAGTCCATGGGGTCGCTAAGGGTCTGATACGACTGAGCGACTTCCCTTTCACTTTTCACTTTCATGCATTGGAGTAGGAAATGGCAACCCACTCCAGTGTTCTTGCCTGGAGAATCCCAGGGACGAGGGAGCCTGGTGTGCTACCGTCTATGGGGTCACATGGAATCGGACACAACTGAAGTGACTTAGCAGCAGCAGCAGCAACAGTCACATATGGTGAAGCTTATTTAATGTTAATTATTGTTTACTTCTCTATTTTCTGTTATTCATTAGGACTAAAAGCTTATACCAATGGCTTGAGATGAAAGAGTAAAGTATTCCTAACAAGAAGTATAATGTGAACATTACTGTAGAAGGAAGAAAAGCTATATGATTAGCAAATAATTACCAACAGTCCAGGAAGCTGTATAGTCAAAAACAACCAATCTCAAGCTCTTTTAGTGGGACACTTAAATTGAGTTAGAGCTAGAAAATCACATCAGGATCATTGTGACACTTAATTTTAATAAATCAGATAGATGATTACTTTTTTTAATTCAGTAATCTACTTTGGAGAAGTAGTATTTTGTACATTAAATGACTGAAAATGTCCTCGCTAAAGTGTTTGCTTAATCCTTGAATGAGTGAATGTAGTTCTGTAATACACCTGCGTTTGAATCGCACAGTGAACTTGTACCGATTCATTAGTGTGATATGTCCTGTGTTACTGTGTGTCAGATGACAGCTCATGGGGTCTTATCAATGCCCATCAATGATGTCTTCCCTCTAATTTAATTAGCAGTCTATTTGACGTAGCATAAATTGTACATTTTAACATAGGAATAAAAGTTTTCTTTCACTGAGGTGATGGAAATGTGTCAGCCACCCACCAGTGCTCCAGGGGATTGAAAATTTTATTTTTACTTTTTAAGTTTTTATTCCTTCCCCAAAATATGGCTATACTGAAGAGGGTTTTTTTTTTAATACCATGGATTTACTTTAAATTCTCCTTCTGTTAACTGGAGACGTGCATTAGTTTTCCTATTATGTATTATATAAGCAGCACCATTTCTAAGTCAAAACGGTAAATGTCTCCCTCCGTTTTTTTTAACCCTTGTCTCACCTGCCACTTCATTTGTGTTACCCTCTTGTTTCAACGCCTATGTTTAATTGTGACCTCAGATTTTAAACAGTTTAGATGTGTATAAGAAATACCCATAAATTTTATTTCACTAAAGAATTTTCTCAGAATGCAATGGGAATTATTTATAACATTTCCTAGCATTATTTATATAAATTTTCTCCCTGAATATGGAAATTTAGACTTCTATAAACAAATGGTTAATGAAGTTGCAATGAAAGAAAACACAGCTCAAATTGTTTTGTCTGAACATGTCACAAATTCTGTGTTGGATGTCATTTTTGTTACTGCCAGAATTAGCTTTATCCAGCATTATTTAATTCCAGTGTAAAGCTAAAAAATGTGAAAAATATAATTTTTGTTCATTTGTGTGTTTCGTTCAAATTTTCATTTTATTTTGTATTCAGTGTGATTCTGTGCCTTTAAAATGTTCTCCCTTCCATTCTGCCCTTGTATCTTTGCAGTCATTGTATACAGCAGATTCTAGAAAGTGTAAATCATTGTCACCTAAATGGCATAGTGCACAGGGATCTGAAGGTCAGTATATGGAGTCTGTACATCTGAATCAGAGGAAGTGTTTATTTTGTTTTTTTCTGGGGAAAGGGCAGAGGGTGGGTGCTGTACAATTGTTCCCTTGCCTTTCCCAACTTTTCCTTAAAATGACTAAATGATGACATAATAATGCATGATGCCTCTTTCAGTTTGCTCATCTACAGGCTAAATATACATCATAGCAAAAAGGGAAGGACAGCACTAGAAACACAGCTCTTAAGGTTCCGAGGAATAAACCACAGAGATGGTTTCGGGGCAGGCTTTCCTGAGATGTCCAGCATTGGCCTGGAAATAACCCTGGCCTGTGATGTATGTCCGCCTGTAGAGCTAAACACCACTTCTGTTCTGAGACCATGGGTTGCTGTAGCAGAACAACTGGTTCCTCATTGCTCCGTTTGAGTCTGATGAACCCTCAGGCAAGAGATAATAATTGCCAGCTAAATTAAAGCATGCGAAGTTAATGATTTATCAAAAATTCATTACGTATCCTAATTTAACCTTAATGGAGCCTTGACTGCTAATGTGACAGTTTTCAAATGATACGAGAAAAATGGGAGAGAAGAGGGAAACAGCTTTTTTTGTGTGGAGTGAAGGTGGAACACAAAATCTATAAAAACTATACTTGTGTTCCAGTTCATTTCCTGTGAGGATTTATAACCAGGAAAAGAGCTCCTGAATTGAATGTTTTTAAGATGGGTTTTTCTAGAACAAGTGAACCTACATTTTGGCCCACATCTGGCAAGATCCTGATTGTCCTGAGGTAGTAGTCACTCTACTCGAGCGTATGTTTACGTGACTGAAGATGTTTAAACACAACCCCAGTTGTCTGCTAGTTTTGCACTTTAACCCAGTCTCTCTGAGGGTATACAGACAGTGAGTGTAAGCTTGGAACTAACACACGCCCCCTGGTGTTTGCATGCAGTCATTGCATTCAGCAGATCCTGGAGGCTGTGCTACACTGCCATCAGATGGGCGTAGTCCATCGGGACCTGAAGGTGAGTAATGCCCTTGGAGAAGACAAACCACCACACAATTCCTAATGACTGTTCAGCTGCAGTTATGCCTGTAAAGGCAAAAATATGCGCAACAAAGTTGTGCGGACTCTTTCCAACACATAATGAAAACACTTTCCCTCGCCACAGTTCTCTAATGCACAGTTGAGACTTATATAAATCCCATTTCATCCAAAGAGAAATCATTTCCTAACATTTACAATAAGCAGGTTATATTTTCTTTCTCCAAAGACAGGATACAGCATTTAATGTGACTTTGAGTAGGACTGATGATCTCCTCTTCTCTTTAAACTTGTTCTGTGAACGTTTGGCATGTTTGTTGATCAAACTCATGCTTTATGTACCTATATTTTGTAAGTGGTTATCAGACTTACAGAGTAAATAGAGATGAATGTATTAGGTAGATTATTGGCCCACGAGATTGGTCCTAAAGGCCTCCATTGTGGGTAGTAAAGTCTTTTTCCCTTAACATTATTCCCAGGAATTCTGAGGACATTGAGTCTTCCTGTTTATTTATATTTCTAAGGGTCAAGATACTATTGTGTTTTAAAACAGATGGAAAAAGGATAAAACAAATCTTATTATCAAATAGTATATATGTAACATATAGCTACATACTAATACTTTTAAGACTTGACTCAGTTTCTGATAACCATTGAGAATGAGAAATGTTTACATCATGTAGAAATTAAACATTTCAGAGATGACCATCTTGTTCTTAATTCTCTGACCTCTTCTCTCAGCATTCTAGCTTTACTGATGACATTTCAGAGAAATTGTGAACACCTAGAAATTTAAATGGAGGAAACTCCTGGGTGGGCAACATAGCACGTGGGATCACTGTGTAGCTGATTTATCATTTGAAACCTCAGCCTTTTCCGGGCTTCAGTAAAGGTGGTGAAGGGTAAGTCAGATGTCCTAAACTGTAGCGTGTGCAGGACCTAGGCGTACTTCCTTTGTCACAGTACTTTCCATTCATTTTCTGAGTTCTGGAATATTTCTTCAGTCATTCACAGCAAGTTGCTTGAAGATGTGATCTGTAAGCAAAACATTGTCTTTTCTAGAACCTTCCTTTGATTTCAGTTTGAGTCTGAGAGCTTGTTCTTTTGGAGAACCAAGGTAGAATTTTGTCCATCTGCTAACACTTACCAAATTTACCCATCAGGAAAAAGGAAAAAGAATATGTTCCTTTGAAAATTCATATATATATAGCATTCACCTCAAAAACTGCTTAGTAGCCATATAAAGACAGTGCCCCTTTTTCTTACTTCTTAGAACTCACACTGCTGCTTTCCTTTTTAAGTGACTGTGTGTAGCCATACAGCTTGTTTGTGCTCTTCTTAGTATTTAATAAATTTATCACTTGAGATATTTTGCTTCATTTTACGTGATTATAAGTATACTGTAAAAGCCATGATGAAAATTGCAAATTTTGTTCCAAGACTTTCGAAATATATTTTTTGAGGTTTTGACATTGCACTTCTGTAAATGTCCAAACCCAGCTGAGTCCTTCAAAGACTGGAACTTTTATCAGAGATGGCAGTGAGCCTAGGCTGTGGAATGGAAAGAAAAAGATATTTTCTGACATATGAGCTAAAGTCACTAGTTAAAAACTCAGGCAGGTGATTTCCAGAGAGGCTACTGCTGAAAGAAATTAGCCTGCTGTATCACCCCACAGATTTCTTTCAATGGAGAAAAGTGTTTTTTGCTTTCCATTCTTACTCTGATTTAAGGAGAGGATAGAGATGAACTTCTGATGAAGCTTGTTATAATTTCTGTAATTGTTGTCTTAGTTTCTGTCAAATTGCTGACTTAGATAAACCTCAGTTGAATCTACTTCTTAATAGGCCATGACATAAACTTACTAACAGAGGCCCAAACCTGTGTGCAAGGGGCAACTTCAGTGTGTTCTGTCGCTGGCTTGGATTTGTGGCTTTTATACCCACAATGCATAATCTGATAAGTATACCACTTGTAACAGCACATTTACCAGTATATTAAAATGAAAAGGATCAGCTGCTGAAACCTATTATCAGGCTTTAAGCAAAAAGGTTGCCCTTACAATTATTAGGCCATATATTTTTGCTTCCGGAGCAAGATTCATATGTTAATTCATGTCCAATAGACACAGTTTAATTTGTCCATATCAGTGAGATAAAGACACAGGATGTATTACACTTATTATCATCATCATCATAGGCACCTGTGAGCATAGGAGTACTGTACAGGTTGTCTGTAAATCCCTCTGAGGATAATAGCCACTTGTGTTCCTTTCCGGTACCTAACGTGGGACCTTATCCCTAGTTAACACTTGCAGCATAGTCCTTCAATTCAGGAATGAATTGAAGTTCAACCCAAAGTACACTTGTCACTTAAAAGCCAACACTGAGTAAAACAGGCTGTTGTGACATATTAATTAATGTTGAATAAAAGAGGAAAAGCATCTCCTCTTTGATTCAGTGGTAACATNAATATGTTCCTTTGAAAATTCATATATATATAGCATTCACCTCAAAAACTGCTTAGTAGCCATATAAAGACAGTGCCCCTTTTTCTTACTTCTTAGAACTCACACTGCTGCTTTCCTTTTTAAGTGACTGTGTGTAGCCATACAGCTTGTTTGTGCTCTTCTTAGTATTTAATAAATTTATCACTTGAGATATTTTGCTTCATTTTACGTGATTATAAGTATACTGTAAAAGCCATGATGAAAATTGCAAATTTTGTTCCAAGACTTTCGAAATATATTTTTTGAGGTTTTGACATTGCACTTCTGTAAATGTCCAAACCCAGCTGAGTCCTTCAAAGACTGGAACTTTTATCAGAGATGGCAGTGAGCCTAGGCTGTGGAATGGAAAGAAAAAGATATTTTCTGACATATGAGCTAAAGTCACTAGTTAAAAACTCAGGCAGGTGATTTCCAGAGAGGCTACTGCTGAAAGAAATTAGCCTGCTGCATCACCCCACAGATTTCTTTCAATGGAGAAAAGTGTTTTTTGCTTTCCATTCTTACTCTGATTTAAGGAGAGGATAGAGATGAACTTCTGATGAAGCTTGTTATAATTTCTGTAATTGTTGTCTTAGTTTCTGTCAAATTGCTGACTTAGATAAACCTCAGTTGAATCTACTTCTTAATAGGCCATGACATAAACTTACTAACAGAGGCCCAAACCTGTGTGCAAGGGGCAACTTCAGTGTGTTCTGTCGCTGGCTTGGATTTGTGGCTTTTATACCCACAATGCATAATCTGATAAGTATACCACTTGTAACAGCACATTTACCAGTATATTAAAATGAAAAGGATCAGCTGCTGAAACCTATTATCAGGCTTTAAGCAAAAAGATTGCCCTTACAATTATTAGGCCATATATTTTTGCTTCCGGAGCAAGATTCATATGTTAATTCATGTCCAATAGACACAGTTTAATTTGTCCATATCAGTGAGATAAAGACACAGGATGTATTACACTTATTATCATCATCAGCATAGGCACCTGTGAGCATAGGAGTGTACTGTACAGGTTGTCTGTAAACCCCTCTGAGGATAATAGCCCTTGTGTTCCTTTCCGGTACCTAACGTGGGACCTTGTCCCTAGTTAACACTTGCAGCATAGTCCTTCAATTCAGGAATGAATAAAGTTCAACCCAAAGTACACTTGTCACTTAAAAGCCAACACTGAGTAAAACAGGCTGTTGTGACACATTAATTAATGTTGAATAAAAGAGGAAAAGTATCTCCTCCTTGATTCAGTGGTAACGTGAAGATCTCTTTTTTAATATTTTAATAACTTCCACTTTGAGGGGCTCTTTAGACAGTTGGAGAAGGAAATGGTAACCCACTCCAGTATTCTTGCCTGGAGAATCCCATGGACAGAGGAGCTTCGTGGGCTACAGTCCACAGGTCGCAAAGAGTCGGCCACGACTGAGCGACTTCACTTTGACTTTAGACAGTAGACTCCACCAGATGGGAACTTACCAGGACCTAGAGACAAGGCTAGGGCACAGCAGGCGACTTGAGGGTGTCCCAGAGACAACAGCAGGAGATAGGTCAGGGTGGTGAGACACTGGAGGCACTCAGGCTGCCCCAGGCAGTGTCCAGTGGGCCCGTGGGCCACAGCCTTTTGTCTAGGGTGCACTCGGTGCCAGGCCAGTGGGTGCAGATCTACTAGGGAGGCCCAGCAGTGGTGACATAGTTATAGGGCTCCAGTTCAGGGATACGAGAGGGTTTGGATCAAGGCAGGACCTTAGTAAAAATAAAAGGGCCATAGCTGCCATGTGTCAAGCAGTTGCACTGTACCCTGCCCTGTGTTATCTATCATTCGAATATTCAGAGTAACTTCATGAGGAAGGTACCATGACTGTCTCCATGTTACCTAAGAGGAGATTAGCAACCATGAGGAAAAGGACTTGTTCAGATTCGCGTAGCTAGTAAGACAGGATTTGTGCCCAAGCAGCTGGGCTCCAGGGTCTGCAAGCTTAATCCCTACCACTTCTCAGTTCAGTTAGATGAATGAGTTGAAAACCCTTATAGAGACCAAAGAAGAGTTCAAAACAGTGACGGGAAGCTAATTTTACCAGTAACATTCAGAGTTATTTGGGGAAATGGGTCTAAATTTAGTGAGTCAAGAGATTAAAATAATCCCCATCTGTGGCTTTTCAGAACTATACAAAATTTGTACCATTAGGAATAAGAGAATACGATACAGTTAAGACATAATGTAGAGTAGGAGGGCAGCGTAAATTCTGATGAAAGACTGGTGTGAAAAGTGAAAATGTTCTGTTTAGGAAATCAGTAAGGTGGCATTGTCCACAGCCTTTAGAAAATGAGACATTGAGAAGAGTGAAATGGATCTGCCACATTTAATTTAGGCCACATCAAGACAATCAGTTTGGAGTCCTTAAGAAATAGATCATTTATGAAGAGAGGATTGCTGTAATGTGGTGGGATATTTGTGTGAACTGATAATTAAAAATTCAGGTCTCAAAAGAGAAGAACAAACATGAATCAAGTATTTCTCGAGCACTTACTAAGACCCCGTCTTAGCTTTAGGTGTGTATTACCCAGCAAAACAAAAACAAACCTTGTCTACATGGAACATCCAGGCCAGTGAGTTAAAGCTCACTTAAACATATGTGGGAGATGTATGCATGCTGCTCCTCCCAGAAAGACGGAAGTACATCAGACAGGCACCGCCTCCAGAAATATACCAGATCAAAAAGAGGCTGCAGTAAGAAGCGCCAGCTCTTGATGTCACAGGAAATAAAGGAATATCAAGTCAGATGTGTTCTCACATTAGAGCCTGGAGAATACAATTTCTGTGAATCAGGTGACAGAAGGAAGTAAGACAAAAGAGACAGTTATATAGCTGTACTTTTTCAAATAACCGTTTTTCACACAAAGTAGTAAAATTTCTTCAGCTCAAAGTGTATCAGAAGTGGTTACTAAACTGCCTCACCAGCAGCTCTCTGGGTAAGAGGCTGCATACATACAACTGAATCTTTTAGCAACAAATAGGCACTGGTGAATTGCCTTGGTAGAAAACATTGTCTTCTTAAAGCCTACCTCCTGAAGAACAGTGTTCTTTAATGGAAAAATCATCAGATGGGTAGATGAATATAAGATTGATAGGTAGATACATAGATAGAAGGCTATATTTTAGTGAAGATAGTAATTCTGGAAATTTGGGACGATTTTTAAGATTTTCATAGACACAAATGTATGAGCAGAAAAGAAAGAAATTGATTTTCTGGAAATGTGACGAGCCTTCAGTAAATCCTTCAGTAAGTCCTTAAAGACTATGTCATAGTCTTTAACGTACATTAGATACATTACAAACTATGTGACGAATTCCATAATTCATTCAGTCATTGTGCTGTTCCTTTATGAAGTACCTGGTGTATGTCAGGCTGTGGAGAAACAGTAGGTGATTGGTGAAGTCCCACTGTGGTTACACTCTGGTTCTTTCAATCTCCCTGATAGTGTGTGCTGATAGTTAATGTTAGAAGTACATCAAGAAACAGGAGTGTAATACAGAGTGACTCTTTTGAACTTGCTCATACATGCACAGTGATAGAAATAGAACCTCCTCATCACAAACGCACAGCGTATTCCTCAGCTAGAAAGTCCCCATGCTGGGTGCATAAGTTCAGGCACCCACCATGTGAAAAGCAAAGCAGAATCAAAGCAAAAGGCGCTTGCACCCTATGCACCAGAGGACCTACACCGTATGTGGGAAAGAGCCTGACATGCAGGCTTTTCAATTCACGCAAGATTTCATTTAGTTGAATTTTAGGAGCTTTGTTCACACCTTCTTTGGCAAAGAAGTGACTGAAAATACACCAAAGCACTGACTGATTAACTTCATATTGGAATATTGATACTTTCCACTAGAGGAAAGAAATTTAAAAAGACTATTTCATTTCTTAAAAGCCAATATCCAGGAGGGGTGTAAGAATCAAATCATATAGAATAATAAAACTTATAGCTTGCTATTTTATAATATTCATAAAGAGCAAAACATTTAAAGAAAGTAACATACACATGATTTCTCTAAACATAAGATCCATGTGTTTGAATTTACTCGCTAGTTATCATGTATGTGCATGTGTAAATCGGTCTTATGACTAACATTGAAGATGTTTATATGACTCATGTTGAAGATGTTCATCACCTCTGCTGAATCAGTTCTTTAATAAACATCATGCTAATTTAGAAATCCTCGTGATATGTTTGTGACATTTTTAAGAAGCAAAGATTAAATTATGCCTTTTTCATAAGTTTTCCCATGTTTTATTTGAATATGGGTAGTAAATATTTTTTGAGTACTTTAAATTCTTCTTAAAATATCTACTGAATGGATTACCGTTTGAAAATGAATGATTTTTATATCTCAGAATCACATCTTTAAAAGGAAGGGATCGGGAACTCTGACCTCAAGCCCTTACTTCATCTTTTTGAACCTCCCTACCTCATTTAAAAAAAGAGGGATTTAAATTAGTTTATCTCCCAAGTCTCTTGCAATGCTGAAAGTGGTTCCAGAAACTTGCCTCAGTACTTTGAGATACTTGAACAGTTTCAAGAAAACCCCAAATCGTAATGAAAGAAGTTGCCATTGTATCCATATGGAAGTACAGAACAGAACTTGCAAACAGTTGCTGCTCATTACAGCTGATATGCTATAAATGGTTGTTGACACTAAGACCAGATGTCGTGGAAAATCCTGCATCATTAGGAAGCAATGGGGTGGGGAAGGAACCTGTGTGAGAATGTCAGTAGAATCTATTTAAAAACCAA
This sequence comes from Neotragus moschatus, assembly GCA_006410615.1. Classification (NCBI taxonomy): domain Eukaryota; kingdom Metazoa; phylum Chordata; class Mammalia; order Artiodactyla; family Bovidae; genus Neotragus; species Neotragus moschatus. The sequence goes on from SJYA01000919.1 coordinate 491,093, forward strand.
TCTAAACAGTGATGCATTATAAGAATCTAGGGGTAATCTCAATGTGTAAATATTAACATAATAGATTGCACTTAATTTAGAAATGCAGACATTTTTCAAGTCACGAGCATGTATTACACATATTCAGTGTTCTGCTCATTTGAAATGGCCAGCTGCACTGGACTGTAATAGCTGATCACTAACGCATATAATGTCCCTTACAGAGGACAAACCCCTGTGGTAAAATCCAATGGGGTTTTATAACTTTATACATACTGTTATAAGATTTTAAAATATATATATATTTGTAATGTTCATTTGCGAAGTGAAGAACTAGTTAATTAGCTTCAAAGGTCTGAATAGCCCAAATCCACATCGTTAATAAGAATCAGACCCAAGACATAAATCCATGTCTTCCTTTTCTGTCTAGATCATAGTACTGTGCCCCCATGTTCAAACATAAGTTGTATTGGAAGACCGGAGTTTTTGATCTCAGCTTTCTGATTTGCTTTAGAAGGTCAGAATAGTAGAATATTAGCAATTAATAGTGTAATGGTGACCCTTCCTTAAGGAGGTAGCCACTAATTCGGTGAGAGATTCTACTATTTCAGCTTTTGTGGAATATCCACAAATTATCTTACTTTCTGTAGACATTCATAATCGAAATTTATCTACTTGCCAATGAACTTTTGTAGTGCAATATGTTCTTAAGTTGGAAGCTATCTGAATGGTAGCAATTAAAATCAGGATAAATGTGTACTGCCCTGGTTTAAATGCTGCTTTAGAAAATCTTGGTGATTAAGTCTCCTGTATCCTTGCAGAACATGATAAAAAGATTATTCAAACAAACATATTCCAAAGAGTTGACTATAAATCAAAAGTATGTGATATTTTTAATGTTTCTTTGATGCTGGCCATAATTAGAAGCAATCTTGTGATAAAATATTTTATAAAGCAAGTAATCCTTTAACAAAGGCAGTAATCATCCTCATTTTTTCAGTTTGTGTTCCATAATTCTATATTTTAGGTTTACCTAAAAGATGTGCTTAAACATGAAGTCATTTCAGTGCTATTAATATTTGAATCTATACAGTAACCTTGAAATAGCCATGCCTTTTCCTGCGCATAACTACAGCTGAACAGTCTTCTTGGGTATAAGGTGAAACACTGATCCAGATCGACTTCTTATTTCCTAGATAAGTCACAGGGCCCTACAGAGAGGTCTTAGAGATCACCTCTAGGTATGAGTATTTGCCTCAGTCATTTAGAGACTGTGCATCAGAAAACTCCAAGGCATTCCCTTTCTTCTGAATTGGCAGATACTTGGTGTACAAGGGCATAGTGCACCCAGCACTGCCCAGAACTTTTTGATTTATTAATAAGAATAAAAGCACATTGAATTGTTTATAAGTTTATTCATTGACACTGGCATTTGGTCAACAAACTTAAATACCGCTTGAAATTGAAAAGACCTAAAATGATTGCGATTTCTAAAGCAATTGGAACTCTTTCCCTAAATGAGTCTGTGCTTGACAAATTAAAACAAATGGGTAATAGCAGAGATCTCTGACGTCTCAATGCTTTTGAATATGATGGTCACAGAGAGATAAACTATTACTTATTGTTTGTGTTTTCTTCCAAGGTATTTATTCCATAAATTAATAGCTGGCAGTCACTTCTTGATTAAATGAGAAGGTACATAAATGCAGTGACCATAAGTTTTAGTTGTGAAAATAAAATGTTAAATATTAATCATATAGCATTGTTAGATACTATAGTGATAGATAAACGAGAATTCCAAGTAATTTCGAATGTTAGATTTTACTGAAAGTTATTTTAGTGTGGAGATCTTTCATATTCTTAAGGCATGTTCATCCCAACATCCAAATTAAGTTTTCATTTTTTTAGCATTTAGGTAAAAACCCTGTTAGCCCTAAAACATTATAAAGTTTTCTTAAAATTACTATTTGTCATAACAGTGGTGAATCTGATGGCAGTGAGCAGCAGTAGCCCGAAGAAGTCTGGTACTCGACTAAAACTTACTTGCCTACACTTCAGTTCTTGTAGACTTAAGCTGATTTCTTCTGAGCTCTGGTTATGTCTTTGCTAATTTGCATGGCTGGCTTAATTAATAAATTAAATATTGGTTTAGGCTGTGTTTACACAAGGTCAAAACAACAACAGAATTGACTAATTCAGTAAGGAAAAAAAGTAGCAAATTTCATGAAAAAAAAATAGAAATCAGTTGTTTGTTAACATATAAACAAAACCAATTTGATTAACAGAATGTTTAAATGTTTCAGACAGTTGTTTTGGCATTTGGAGAGTCCATTGTTTCCCAACTTTTTTCAGTCTGAGACACCTCTAAATTTGCTGAGTTTTAGCCCAAGGTTAGAAGATGTTGAACCACTCTCCCAAATACACATACCAATCCAAACAAACATTCATCCGGATACCTAAGGATCTAAGGATGATAGATTTACATTATGCATTAATCGCCCTCCTTTTCCTGACCAGCTTTTCCCTTCATTTCTTAAAACTCACAAAGGCTGTCCAGGGAAAGTCAAGAATTTGTCATGGTGCTTATTTTCAAAGTACCAGTGTGTCTCAATGACTCGGTTGGGAAACAGTGGTGTAGACACAGCCTTATTCCAGGATTGAGTTATCAGTCCTTGAGTGTCCTTGAGTAATGATAAATACCTGAGAAAATTAAAATGTATCTCTCTTATAGTATTCTGAGATGTGAAAATAAATATATAAGTAATATTTTGAATCACACTTTGAAGGCATATACATTATGTTTTTAAAAACTAGCTTATGAAAAAAAAAGCCAACTATAACATTTGGCACATAAGAGTAGACTCTTTCTGCCTTTAAGAATAAACAGATTCTTAAAGACAGCAATTTTAATACATAATCAGAATAAGACTCCAAAATTTGTACAGAAATTGTTTGGAAACAGTGAGGAATGAAAATCACTACATTTGGGTCCAAACTCTTGAAGTCAACTAGGATTTAATTTGCACTGTTTCATTTGCCAAATGTCTGTAGATTGGTCCAACTCTTGTTATCATTTTGCCAAGTTCCCTTCTGCTGAAAAATGTCTGTGCTCTGTTAGGCTTCTAAGCCAATGTCCGTAGCCAAGTCTGGACCTCAAGCAGCACTTGGAAGCATGTGAGCAGGTCAAGACAGGTGCTCCCATTCATTTGCACTCTCCCCAAGTATATCCTCTCTTCAGCCCAGTATCTCTCCAGGGCATACATGCATCTGTCTGAAGCCTGCACACATGATCGTTTGTAGTCATTTTCTAACCATATTTTCCCTGGGGTTTAGGAATGACAGTCTCCGGGAGAGAGGACAGTGCATGACTTTTTTTTTTCCTCCTAATTTTACAAAATGTTGGTTTTGAAGAGTCACTTAAAATAGATTCTCACATCAATCTCTCTTTTCTTTCTAAATAAAGCCTGAGAATTTGCTTTTAGCTAGCAAATCCAAGGGAGCAGCTGTGAAGCTCGCCGACTTTGGCTTAGCCATAGAAGTCCAAGGAGACCAGCAGGCGTGGTTTGGTGAGTAGGGCCTCGCCCCCTCATGCTGTTTACACTCTCTGGCTGCAGGCCCATCCCATTTACAAGCCACAACAAAACGGAAATGTTCACTCTGACAACTTGGCTAGTCTTAAGATAGTAGACTTTTATAAGTACCTAATTTTAGTGACCTTAAAAAAGTCTAAGTCTAAAAATAAGAGAAAATACAATAGAAGAACAGTAACACAGACTTTTTTCCTTAAAGAACTGATGAAAAATAGGTGCTGTATTAATTAATAGGATTGCAGTATTCAAAGAGTACTTTATTTGAGAGAAAACTGATTGTCTAAATACAACTTCACTTGATGCTGAAATCTCCTATGTAACTAGGTACATATTTGTACAATATTTTTTATATTTTGTGATTAGCAATATTAAGTTTTAAAAATATTATAAAGTATAGAGAGAGAAATTTACATAATACATGGTGTTATGTATCTATATATGTGTGTGTGAGTTTCATCAAAGTGCCAGTTTCTGCTCTACAATTTTGAAATTTCTGTATGATAAAATATCTGTTTCCTTGCAAGTAAGGACAAGATTAACGCTAAACAAATTTAAATTATATATAGTATTAAATATATCTGGATTATAGTATTTCAAGTTTATGAATTGTTTTGATAAATAAATTATTTTACCCACTGAATTTCTTATGCTTCTCTTTCTGCCATTTCCGAGTATTAATCCATTTTTCAGGTGGTGTCCTAAAATATAACCTCTCCACAAGCTTCAACCTTCCTTCTGTTCTCACTTCCAGTGTATTGAGATTAGAATTGGAATATAGTTGATATGGCTCAGAGGGTAAAGTGTCTGCCTGCAATGCAGGAGACCCAGGTTCAATCCCTGGGTCAGGAAGATCCCCTGGAGCCAGAAATAACAACCCACTCCAGTACTCTTGCGTGGAAAATCCCATGGACAGAGAAGCCTTGTAGGCTACAGTGCACAGGGTCACAAAGAGTCAGACACGACTGAACGCCTTCACTTTCACTTTCATAGTTGATTTAAAATATCGTGTTAGTTTCAGATGTACAGCAAAGTGAACCAACTATGCATATATGTATACACACTCTTTTTTTAGATGCTTTTCCCCTATAGGCCATTACAGAATATTGAGTAGAGTTCCTTGTGCTATACAGTAGGTCCTTGTTAGTTATCTATTTTATAAACAGCAGTGTGTATGTGCATGCACGCTAAGTCACCTCGGTCGGGTCTGACTCTTTGTGACGCTGTGGACTTTAGCCCGCCAGGCTCCTCTTGTCCGTGGGATTCTCCAGGCCAAGAATACTGGAGTGGGTTGCTATGCCCGCCTCCAGGGGATCTTTCTGACCCAAGGGTGAAACCCTTGTCTCTTATGTCCCCTGCGTTTGCAGGCAGATTCTTTACCACCAGCGCCGCAGTCGTGTGTACATGTCACACTACTTTACCCCAAATTTACGTTTGTTTTCTACATCTGTGGCTCCACTTCTCTTTTGTAAAAAGTTCATTTGTACCTTGTAGACTACACATAGAAGCTATATCATATGATATTTGTCTGACTTACTTCATCAAATATGACAGTCTCTAGGTCCATCCATGTTGTGGCCAGTGGCAAAATGCCCTTCAGTTTGAGTTGCTTATCCTCTGAACAGTAACAACAAATAGAAAGAGAGCTCAAGAAATGCTTAATTCTTTTGTTTTCTATACAAGTAGTTTTCTGTATCGCTAAACATACACATGTACTGAAAAGTACACAGATGTCCCAGGATTCACCCTCTCTCTCTCATCTGCCCCAGCCACTTAACGGGAGTGGTTGGTGGGGCGGCCTTATCCACCTCCTCTGAAGGCAGCCTAATTCAGGACCTCATTTTGTGCTGCTGGTCCTGTTTCAGTGGTGCCTGACCATTATCCTTGTCTCTGATACCTCTGTTGAATACTGCCTTTTACATTAAGGTTGTCCTTACTTACCAGGTGAACTTAATACCTCCAAATTTGTCATTTGTTGTGTCATATTTTGTCATATAACTGGACAAAGCTATTCCATTAACTGCAAACTAAAAAGAGGTAGGACCTAGAATTAGTGCTGTAAATTTGAGATTCAAGAGATATCATTTTATTTTAGTAAGGAGTGTAATTGACCCTGATAAAGAACATAGTTACAGGAGTTGGGGTCCAGTAGGAAGTAGTGGGGCTATCATAGAGATGGGCAGAGCAAATCACTGGAGACATAGAAAAGTATTAGAAGGTCCTGCCCTTCATGCATGGGAGAAGGAAATGGCACCCCACTCCAGTGTTCTTGCCAGGAGAATCCCAGGGACAGGGGAGCCTGATGGGCCACCATCTATGGGGTCGCACAGAGTCGGACACAACTGAAGCGACTTAGCAGCAGCAGTAGCAGCCCTTCAAAATACTCATACTTGCGTATCAATAAGTATTTAGCAGGCAGCGTGGGAACACCTTTAACAGAAGCAGGTGTAAGGTGCTCTGGAGCACAAGAGAAAAATTGTGGAAATTTCAGTGACTGGGACAAGGCTTCTCCCTTTCTGGTGGCTGAATGGGAGTTTTGTTCACTGGTATGCAAGCAGATAAAGGCATTCCAGACAGAGGGATCAACACATTCAAAATTTCAGAAGCATGAAACAATTTTTTCTATTTCAGGAATAACAATAGGTTGATTACAGCTAAAGTAGAAGATATACTAAGATGGGGAGCTGATGAAGTAGGAAAGGATTTTATGTTCTTGTGAAGGATTTAGCATTTATCTTAGAGGTTTCAGGAATCTGGTGAAAATTTTTGAGCAGAGGAGAACATAAGTGGGTTTCTGTTAAGTAAGGATTTGGTAGGAGGGTGGCTTTAAGGATAGACTACAGGCAAGGGGCCAGTTAAGATAAGGCAGGCGTTCAAAGTACACATGAGGAGAGCTTGAGCTAAGGAGTGCACGGGAGCAAGCAAGCGCCAGGTGACAAGCAGAAAGGACAGGAATCCTGAATTTTAAGGGAATCTGTGTAGAGGAAGTCAGAATCCTGAAAGTTGGCTTCCAAGACAGAACTCTAGTCATTTCTAGAACAAAGCAGGACCCCACTTTACAAGATACCAAAAAAGGGACTTGGGCTCAGGGTTGTGATTGCCGGAACTATGTACAAGATGATCATTGGATATCTGGAGTAAGCCCGAAGCCTTATTACAAAGCCAAGGATCAAATTTAACACTGACAACTTGGATGATGCTTATAAAAGTATTGAAGTTGAGCTCCTGAAATCTCACTTGTTTGGGTGAGATTTCATCTCTTCTGCTAGATCCCAAGCTGTTTGAGGGACTGTGTGTAGTACAAAGTTTCTGCTTTTTGAATTAAAATACTGCAGCTGATATCCTGGCTCTGATTCTTAACAACTACAGAATATTAGGCAAGTTGCTTTAACTCTGTGAGGTCAATGTCCCTTTTGCAGGTGGAAATACTAAACACTCTTTCATGAGGCTGTTATGAGATGAGTAAAGTAGACCACTGGAATATGCCTGGGTTTTCAAAGCTATTCAGTAAGTTTTCAAAACTGTCTTGGAATGAAACATGTCACAGAACCAGCCTACACAGTAAAAGTTGTTGAGTGAATAACTAAATATCAGGCTAGTGAAAGCAATAGCATCCATATAAAAGCACACAGATTTTCAAATTGTGATAATTCAGTTCTCAAGGCAAGCTGGTCTCAGAGAAACAATGACAGATGGGAAGTAAAATTCCCACTTTTTCTTCAGTATGGTGATAATCAGCTAAGCTCCTACTAAGATGCCTATTAGGGTAAGGACTTTTAAAAGATGCATTTGAAGAAAATCCATCATTTTAAAAGTGTGAAAAAACATAGTTTCTAAGCTTAGGAGAATACTTTTCTTAGCTTTCTTTTAAAGTTTGTTTGTTTGTTTTTTAATGGGTTGCAAAGAGTCAGCCATAACTGAGCGACTGAACACATTCAACTCAAGTGAAGGGCATGTGATGTACTGCCTTTCTTTGGGGGATATTGCCTGATATATTTTAGGTTTTAGGAGGAAAGGCATGTTTTAGTATGAATGATTTGTTTTGATAGTTATTCAGTTTTCTGCCATAGTCTCATGCATTTGACTGATTAATTTTACGTTTTAAAAGATGTAAAGGTCTTTAGTGGGGAAATGTTTATTTTAATGAGAAAAAAGCAGAACTCTTTCTTCATTACGTGTAATGCCAGAGTTTCAAGCTTTCACAGAGTTTTGTTTTAGTAACTTTGAGGTCTACTCCAAATAAGAAAAATTATTCCAGCCACTCTAGAAGCTCTCTTGTGTTCGGTTATTTTTTCCCTTATTTTCCAGTTCAGATATCTGTTTTGCCCATGTGCCTTCTTCGGTCTTTTTTATGTAGAGCCAAAAAGGCTAGAAGTAGTAGCACCCTGTAACACTCATGTGAGGTAAACTAGGAGATTTACCAAAGAGAACAATCTGTTTCTCCCGTGGGCTTGGAAATACTGTTTGCAATCCATTTCTTTCTTTTTTTTTGTTCTTTGTTTTGCTACTAGGGAAAAAGGATAACTGCCATGATCTATTTCTTATGGAAGAATTATTTTGCTTGGTTGCTATTATGTTATTATGTCTGTTGTTTAAATGTTAAGGGTTTTTTTAACAGCAGTATGTTGGAGTGGATTCTGTATGTAAGTAATTCTGTTTTCTCTTTGATCCTTTCTGGTATTCCTACGGGTTTTTCAGAATGAAAAGCATACCCTGTCGCTAAAGAAGGCAAGCTTCCATTAAATTCCCGTTGATTGTATATATCATAATAAACTAGATTTTTAGAAGTTTAATCTCATGCTAAAGAAAATCTAGTTTGTCTTACCCTCAGTATTTCTTTATTCATGAGAACACGTTGAAAATGCACTGTTTTAACATTTGTGTGTTGTAGATGTAGGCTGCACTATTCTTAAAGGTAAGGACCCCTAACTGCTCAAATGATAGTTGTGCTAAATAGGAACAAGTGTCTCTTAGCATTTTAGTATCCAAAAGAGGTTTGTAATAATTTACATTTAGGATTACCACTTCATTTCTTGCACAGTGGTTACTTCTTTATCTTTTCTACCTCAGTGAAGTGTTAACATTTCCTACTCCAGGCATGTGTTCTACCAAGGTATTTAAGACATACATTACCAATTCTGAATAGGAGGTTACAGACTGCGTATAAAAGGGTAGTCAAAATTCAGAGAAAGGACGGACCACTGAGAACTGTAGGAGATGGAAGTAATTTAGAGTCACCCTATGTTAGAGAAAAAGTACTCCATCCCACACATAACACCAAAATAATCAAGGGTTCAAGAATCAGACAAAGCATCGTTAAGGGTGAAAATGGAAAGTTTATTTTCAAGAAATCTTAAAGAGATTTTTTAGGTTAAGTGCTCAGAAGTAGAAAGATATTGTGTTGACTGAATGAAGGGGAAGTGGTGGGTAGGACCAGATGACAAAGTATCTTAAAATGCCAGTTGGGACCTCAGTCTTTAATCTGGTCTCTGGAGTCTGTTTCCCACTGGATTCCCTTTGTGTCTCAACATTGGGAGGAGTTGGAAAGGAATGGTCAGAACGAGAGAACAGATAGGGCAGTGAGAAGCCCTGGAAAGCTCTTGGAAACTAGTGTGCCTGTCTCTACCTTGAATAGCAAACTTCCACAACACTCCTTCAGGTCATCCTTGAACTTCAGCCAGGGGAACCAGCGCTGTTGCTCAATAATTCTTTCCAGCTCACAACTACCGAACAAACGTTTCTATCAAATAAAGCTTGAGGAAGAGGTGGATCCACTGTGGTCCATGTAAAGTTTAAACCACAACATACAGGTCTTTTCCTGAAGTTCCTTCTCACTGTGCTTCTCATCCCCCTCTAAAGCACACAGAGGAGAGGACAGGCAGAGAAAATGGGGGGGGGGGGAGTGAGATCCAAAATCCTTTGCCTCGAAATGTGCTTTTGTTGTAACCGTGTTATCATATATATGCTTGTTTCTAAGTACAGATTCATTTTGGAGGTGGGGAAAAGCTCCTTTCTTGGGTGCTTTGCATCCCAGTAAATAAACCATGTGCTTCATCACTGATTTGTAGTCAGAGGAATTCCTGATTACATATCCTTTTAAAGAACACTTTCCAATTTCTGTATGCATTTAAAGAAAATTTCCAAATAGCAGTAACTATTTTTGGTAATTTTTAAAGTAAATATTTTTTATTTGAAAGCCATTATTTTCATAAATAAGTATTTTACTCTAGATGGTGTCTATTAATTATCATTTAAGTATACCTTCTTGGAAGTACTGATTTATCTAATAGGAAACTTTCTTTAGCCATCTAGTTTTGCATACCTAATCTTTTAAAAGTCTAGCTGATACTTGTTCAGTAGTGACTCATCTAAATATTCCTGAGTCTTCTCTTCAGTTGCCACTTACAAGTACACTGATTATTTATTAGTACAGAGTGAGCTCTTTGATATATTATGAGCGCATTTCTTCTCCTAGTGAGTTCTTCAGTTACTCTCAGCCCCCTCCCCCTCCCATAGACTACCTCACTATCAAAAATATTTACTGGAAATTTGCTTTAAATTTATCCCCAGGATCTATGTTTTGGGTCCTTCTGCTTTGTAGATAAGTGTTAGTCAGCCAGTCATATCTACTCTTTGCAACCACATGGGCTGTAGCCTACCAGGCTCCTCTGTCCATGGGATTCTCCAGCAAGAATACTGGAGTGAGTAGCCATTCCCTTCTCCAGGGGCTCTTCCTGATCCAGGGATTGGAAACAGGTCTCCTGCATTGCAGGCAGATTCTTCACCATCTGAGCCACCAGGCAGCCCCCACTTTATAGGTAAATACCCCTCATAATAATGCTTCCCTGGTGGCTTAGCGGTAACGAATCCGCCTGCAATGTGAGAGACACAGGTTCGATCCCTGGATCAGGAAGAGCCCCTAGAGAAGGAAACAGCAACACACACCAGTATTCTTGCTTGGGAAATCCCATGGACAGAAGAGCCTGGCGGGCTACAGTCTGTGGAGTCGCAAAGAATCAGACACGACTTAGCAACTCAACAACAGCAACAGCCTCTCATAGTATATTATGTAGGCATCACGATAAGTACCATCTTTTGCAGTTTTCTCCTAATTTCTTCCCAGGTATAGGGTAGCATGTTCTGACCCTCTCACGGGTTTAGTTTTAACTTCCACATGAACAGGAATCAGAACTGCTGACCAAGTAGTCTGCAGTATACACACTGACTGTGCAGCACCATAGAAAGGTTTTTCTATCTGGGGAGGGGGGTGGGGGGGCGGCGGGAGAAGTGTTTCTTCTAATTAGCTACAATGAGGGACAGATTGATGTTAAGACTGCTACAGAGAGAAACTCATCCACGTTATTTTATTTCCCTAAGAGCCTTGTCTTGTCTTGACAAGCAGATCAATAGATACAGAGGCCCAAAGTTTTTCTTCCTTCCTTTGCCATTTCATATTGGTTTTGCCAAGTTGGTTTTCACTCATTAATATCTGTTTTCCCTAGGTTTTGCTGGTACACCTGGATATCTTTCTCCAGAAGTTTTACGTAAAGATCCTTATGGAAAGCCAGTGGATATGTGGGCGTGCGGTAAGGAATCACCTTCATGCAAATTTTGCAGCACACCACTGTTGTTATAATGAAAATAGTATCTGTCAAATCTGAGGTTGATGCTCTCTAGCAATCAACTTAAGAGTTACGTTCTCAGACTTTAGCCTACAGCAGAGTCGCCTGGAGAGCCTGTTAAAGCAGATTGCTGTTCTCTGATTCAGTAGGTCTGGGACAGGAGTGTTTGCGTGTTTAACAAGTTCCCAGGTGATGCTGAAGCCTGAGGCCCAGGAGGCACTTTGAGATAGGGCCATAGAGTGTCCCCCACAGAGGGCGTGGGGTTTATGTTCCCATCCTCTCACCTTCTCCAGGGAGCCCTGACCACAGCTGTCCTGTCTGCGACACAAGGTGCTCAGCAGGGATTAGGAGAAAAAGAGTGACTCTTGGAAAAGAGTGAAAATGTCCTGTGGGGACTGGGCTCTGGTTTAGGCCTGGCCTTTAGCAACAAGCTCTAATCAAAACATAGCCTGTGTAGGCTCAAAGAATGGGGAGAGTTTCCACCACAGCTTTTATAGCAGAATTTCTGTCAACATACACTTCAAGTTGGTGGGAGACTGATATAAAAGGGGTACTTCAGGGTATTCTGAAACATTTTCTGCTGGAGTTACTGGGCAGGAGCTAACCCTCTAGGCTTCGGACACTGTATCATTAGCACAACCAACAACTTGGTGTGTGATCTCCAGCTGGGTGTGTCTTGGCTTTTAAAGTCACTTCCACGCCTAAGAAGGCAGATGTGAGAAGACCGCAGCATTTAGAATCACAATGTCTGAATTCAGGTCTGCTTTGCACCGGCTGACCCCACCTCCTCAGCAGCACTGAGTTGGCTTCTTTACCTGTACAGTAGAAATATTCGACCTTCACAGAACTGTATACCCCACCCCAGCACTCTTGCCTGGAGAAACCCAGGGCCGGGGGAGCCTGGTGGGCTGCAGTCCATGGGGTNGAGCTCTAAAATCCTTCTGGTGAGAGCATTGCCACAAAATGCTGTTGTTTGATTCTCCATGTTAATGGCAGATAACTCAAAATATTTTGTTTGCAAGAAATCAGCCTCCATCACAGATCTGTTAAGAGACTGACAGATGTGGATGGGTTTTATTGGGGCGGGGGAGCTAGAGTGGTACCCAGCACTGAAGAGAGGGTGTGATACAGATAGGTCCAGACCAGAGTGAGTCTTGGTATCTCAGCTTCCACTTTTAAAATGGTGATGATACTGGTACTTGCCTCCTAGAACTACCAAGAGGAGTTTTTACACATACACATCTCATGAATGAATCTAGAAACTCAGAGCCACGGGCATCTTTCAGATTTCAGCTCGTTTTCCCATGGGTAGAGTTATCTTCCATTTTGCTCAGTTCTCTCCTTACTTTTTCTTTTTACATGTTTTTTTAATTTTTTACTAGCAGCCAAATCCCTTTGTGACAAGCCTGCCCTATTTAGGGCCACCAACCCTTATTTTCTGTAGAAATTTTGGCATCCTTTAATTGCATGCTGAAAAATGTCCTTGGGATCACAGAGTTAACTGCAGAAGTGTCTTAGATATTATAGTGTTACATATTTGGGGAAAATTACCCAACCACACACACACACCCTGCTCACTACCTGGAACATAAGAGATTTTTATGCCTTTTCTTACATTTCTGGGTCTCTGCTGTTTGGAATAGTTTTATCATTTTATTATATGTCTTGAAGGTTACCATACATTCACTTTACTTACAAGATGGTACACCTTTTTTCATTCCCATTGTAATAGCTGCCTAAGTAATGTACACTTTATTTACTGCTTTTAGGTAATAGCAGATCTTGAGAGAATCTCTTTTTCAACCATCCCTGAACACTAGCTCTTAATAACTACTTCTTTGCAAAGGTAGACATTGGATAGTATGGTTAAAAAAAAAAAAAAAAGAGATAACCCAGATAAGAAAGGAAATACAGAATAAGCCATTTAGCAAAATGGCAAGTAATCTTTGTGAATCAAACTATAATTACTCAACCATAGGTGCCTTTGGGCAATTGACATAGAACAGAGTGAAGTACGGTTTTGGTATAATGGCTTAAAGAAATCTGTGCATTATTTTCATTAGAAACATACAATAATATATACACAGAAAATTTTAAATACTTATCACCACTACTTTAATGATCTCACACAGCATANTCAAACTATAATTACTCAACCATAGGTGCCTTTGGGCAATTGACATAGAACAGAGTGAAGTACGGTTTTGGTATAATGGCTTAAAGAAATCTGTGCATTATTTTCATTAGAAACATACAATAATATATACACAGAAAATTTTAAATACTTATCACCACTACTTTAATGATCTCACACAGCATATAGCCTGACTTATATCTGGGCTTTGAAAGCTACTAGTCCATTCAGTTCAGTTCAGTCACTCAGTCATGTCCGACTCTTTGTGACCTCATGAATCACAGCACACCAAGCCTCCCTGTCCATCACCAACTCCTGGAGTTCACTCAGACTCACGTCCATTGAGTCAGTGATGCCATCCAGC